>BLKR01004037.1:0-121811 GCA_011170035.1 Teleogryllus occipitalis | reverse complement strand
TATATATATATATATACTAGCTGACCCGGCGAACTCTGTTCCGCCTTAACAGCCGGTCCCGTCTTCTTCTCGCGTCGCACTCACTGTGAGAAACTGTACTATCCTTGTTGCACTCGTGATAATAAAGCAATTGCAGATTTGTGTTTTTCTCTCAAACAAAGAAGAATTTTAAAAAACGTTCTGATATTAAATAGATAATTAAAAAATCTATTACGTAGCAGAGCGTTTTTTTTGTTTTTTGGAATTGATTTTTGTTTAAGAGAGAAATACAAAGCTGTAATCATAGGGGCCGGCTGTTAAAGGCAATAAATAAGCAGATTTTGGAATTTATTAAGTTAAATTGTTTATTAGAAAATACAAATAAAATTAAGTAGATTAATCATTCATTATTGTTCCTGTATTTTGGTGCATAGGTTGCACTCTTCAGTTAAGTACCTTCACGCGAAAACATGCGAAATCACGCGAAAACGTGCGAAAACGTGCGTTCTCACATAGGAACGCTGTCGAACGGGATAAATAGTATCCTATGTCCGTCTCCTGGCTCTAAGCTTCCTGCTCACCACTTTTCAGCCAAATCGGTACAGCCGTTCTTGAGTTATAAATAGTGTAACTAACACGACTTTCTTTTTTATATATATATATATATATATATATATATATATATATATATATATATATATATATATATATAGATGTCCTTCGTTTCTCTTGAATCAAGATTCAATTTTCTGACTAGTGTATTGGGAAACCATTTGTTTAGAAGAGTACCTTCGTGATGTGAATTCGTAATAATCAGCGACAGCATGTCACATGTGTGACTCCCCGCCATTGATCTCGTAGAGAGAATCAGGACATCATGTCGTGGCGCCTCACTGCGGGGCAAACGTGAGCGCAGAGTGCACAGATCCCGTCCTCACCCCATCCCCATCCCCATCCCTCTTCGCCCCGTCGGCACTATTCACCGCTCTTCTCTGCCTTCGCTTCTTCCCTGCCTCCGGACCCTCCTCCGCAAACTTCACCACTATTCTCTGCCCCGACGTATGCCTCCTCGCTCTCCTCGGCCACTCCCCTCCTCTCCCTCTACCTACTCTGCACAATTAACCGCCCCTCCCCAGCTTTCCCTTGTCACCACCCCTCCTCATGTCCCTCCCTCGCACTTTTCACTGCTCTTCTCTACCTCTGTTTCTCCCACCACACACTTCACAGCTATTCCCTACCCCTACTCCTGTCGCCGTCCCCCCACCTCTTCCATTCCCCTCCTGTACCCCTCCCCCGCATACTTCACCCCTTCGCCTGCCCGCGCCCCTGGCCCGCCGGCGCTCCGCGTGCGTGCCGCACTCATCGCATCGGGCGGTGCGGTGCCTGGCCATGGGGCAGGGGGGGGGGCGCTGCGCCGGCCGGCGGCGGTGCGTCCGCCGAGCCAGTTTCTATCGCG
The DNA here is from genome assembly GCA_011170035.1 of Teleogryllus occipitalis. Classification (NCBI taxonomy): domain Eukaryota; kingdom Metazoa; phylum Arthropoda; class Insecta; order Orthoptera; family Gryllidae; genus Teleogryllus; species Teleogryllus occipitalis. The sequence goes on along the minus strand of BLKR01004037.1, from coordinate 120,376 downwards.
AATATGAGCGCTTGATTACACAGGGGAGCGAAACGAACGCGCTCCACAGCGGCTTTGCATGCGGAGGACACGGGATCGATTCCCCGTGGCAGCGCCGTTGATTGGTCGAGGCCTACGGCACGGCGGCCTGCCTCGCTGGGCCGCGCTGGCCAGAATCCGGCCTGCTGGGCCACTGCACCGCGCCGCACCGATCGGCTCCGCGCTCAGCGCCTCGCAGCGACGGCCCTGGCCTGGGGCAACGTCCCTCGCCCGCAGCCTCCCACGTGGGAGGGGCGCGCTCGCGAGGCTTCTTCAGAGAGACACCTCGAACTCGGACAGAAACACGTTCCTTCATATGGCGTCTGAAGCGCTGCTAGCTCGAGGACTCCATTCCGCAGTCCGTCCACTCATCGCAAGAGGTTCTTCCAGTGTGGTACTAGGATGGAAGGGCGAAGTGAATAAACATTAATTTATTAGCTCTCATGGTGAACATGGGTACAACAATTCGCTATATGGTGTTCTATGGGCTTTTACAGGATTCGCGAATTCGTAGTTAGAAATTGAACCTCAGTAAAGGCGATCGCGCTGGTCGGGTCTTCAGTGTCAATATATTATTTCAGCCCCAAACTGTTTACCGTTGTATTTGATTTTTCAAAAATTTACATGTAGAGGATTCTTTCTTGATACATTTTTCTGAGATTAAGTATCTTCCGTCGCCAAGTACTCAATTCAGTTACATAAAGTTGGTTAGAACACTATTCTTACACGTGAAACATTTTATAACCGTTAAATGGCATTTCTTCTTCTTCTAAGGTTTACCATTTCTATTTTGGTCTTGTTCTTTCGTTATTGAATTTTTATTTCTCTACTACCCTTTACATCCACCCTTTTAATTGATTTTTGATTATGGTGTGGAAGTGTTCGGTTGTAGCTGTTAGGGGCCATGCTCCACCCTCACCCTGCCATGACCTACCCCTCCCTGCCTCAACTGGCCCTGCCTGTGCACGCTCTACGCTACCATAATCGCTGCGATGACGCTTGGACCACTATCGTTGATATGGGCATCTCTAAACAGATGCATTTTTGCTAACTCCTAGGAACAATGAATTTGACCTGATATTACTCAAAACTTAATTGCGATATTGGAATAAATTAAAAAAAAGATTGTATGCGATTTTAGAAATGTGAAATTCACTTTTATGGATTTCTTCGCAGTTTTCTAGATAGACGCAAAAAAGGAAAGAAATTACACGTAATTTTTGTTTAAAAGTAGCGAAGGGAGAAGGGTAAACTTCTATAAAATAACATTGTCAGGCATTTTTCACAAGTATGGTTTTCATAAGTTCAGGTGAACAAAATATCATTAGGATCGGAATAAAAGTAGATTTGTAGAAAGGAACAAAAGTACATAAGAATATTCTTCTTTATATAATCAAAAAGAATAATTCGAAAAAAATAGCCAAAGTTATGTGCGAAAACATATTCTACCTTTCCGTGAAAATCTCATCGATATCGGTTTAGCTTTTCCAGAGATTAGCCCGAATCTACTGATAGACTAAAATTGTAAAAAACTATTAAATTGGTTTTTATATCATCTAAATAGACATATAAGATTTTAAAAATGCAATTATTTTGAAATTTTATTAATATAGATGATCATGCAACTTCATTTTGTTTTTGAAACAATTGTTTTTTGTAATTGGTATTTTAAAAAATTCTTAACTTTGAGATAACAAATACTTGAAGATAGCCGTGACATTTAAATCAATTTTTATTTAATAATTCAATTATAAAATAAATAAACAAATAAATAAAATACTTTTCACGAAGTTTTAAGGAGACTGGGATATCACATGGGAAGGTTACAGTGCCAAGTTCTACCTAATTCTTATACGTAAATGACTGAGAAAATGGAGATTGCTGAGTTTGAAAGAAGCTCCTCATATATGAAACTTTAATTATGCTGTGTATTTTTAATACACATTTTTAATTTTGGAACACTTTTATTATTGTTTTGGATGTAAGTTAAGAAATTTTTAAAAAACGTAGTTATTATTGATTTTTTTATAAGCATTACTTCTTTAAAAATGCTTACCTTCTTCCCTACTCACTATTTAGTCACTATTTTGGGGCAACAAACCCCACTATTTGACTATTTTTAACTACTACTAATTCCGAGGGGCCTGAAAATATATCTACACATATCAAAAGGCAAGTTGTCAAGGAAAGGTACTTCACAAAACTAAGTGTGACACTCCTTTACCTTCGTAATGTTAACACTAAATGTTCACTCCTTCAGGTAATTTAAGGACAGTTCCAGATTTTAACATCGTATGGAGGGGAATATTTTAGAAATGTAACGTTCTCTCTTGACCACGATGGTATCGTAAAGGAGAATGAAACATGGATATATTTCACAGAAATAACTTTCAGCAGTTTGGTGAAGTTGGACTCCACACAATGAACGGTATGTGCTGTTCGAATATAGAAACATATTTAAATCGATCTGCTTGAAATTTACGAGTTAATATTTTGCTGCAACCACATTACGTGCAGCTGCATAAATGTTTTTGCACAGTGGAAAAGTAAATACACGTTTAATTACGGAGGTTAAATTACATTTTCTGTATGTCAATTGAAATTGCAGTCACTGGAAAATTATGGGAGAAAAAACTTTGATTATGGCCTCTGGCAGAAAATCATTCGGTGACCTCGAACTAATTTCTAGAAACATCTTTTGTGCTTGCTTAACTTTTGAACCATTTGCAATCATTTCTGCATATTCGATTGTTTATTGTTACAGTGAAAGTGTAGAAGTTCATAAGCGCTGGGCAACAAACACACCTCAAATTAAAACAGTTTTTATTTTCAAATAATATTCCTCTCTCTACTGAAGAGTAATTACTCTTCAATACCATTTCAATTAATATTTTGTCTGAACGCTTGTGCTCACAGATATGGATTCTCGTCCTGCTCGGTCGCTTGTTGGGAAGTTGCATCTCTCCTGGTCCGTTTAATTTGCCTTGCGAAGGTCGTTCATGGGGCCGTGAAATGACAGGCAGGATAAGCTGGCAGCGCTTGCACAGGAACAGTAGACCTCATGAGATCAGCATCTCGACTGCCGTTGAGCAGAAATTGCCATTAAGTTATCGGCTCTCTCGAGGCTTCACATCTATTTTATAAGGCAGTTCAAACATTACTTTTTTCTACTAGCACTGTTACTATTCCTGGTAACATATATACCTACCCTATTTAATGAGTATCTCTTATTTTTGGGAGCTTCAAGTTGATTGATTTATTTATGCAAATTGATAAAAACAGGCTCAGAACATTTTCTTTAAAGTTTTCCTAATAGATGGTAAAGTGCGCTTAAAATGGAGCCGGTCTCATTTTTGTTGAACTTTCTGATTTTTTTTTAAATTGCAAAAATTACAATGAAGGCGAGACAGAATGCGGTGTTGTAGCTCCATTAGTTTCAAAAGATCTGTCTCAATATACGTTTGACAACCTTTTTTCACAAATCACACAAAGTATTAAAAAATGCAATCGACCGGGCGAGGTTTTTTAACGTAATTTTCCAATACATTCTTTGTTATTTTTTCTGAAAATTTCGGTTTGTTTGATGTTGCACTTGAACATCTACTTTGTTTTTTATATCATACTTTTCTTTCTATTGAAAAATTATTGTACTGCATTAAGCGTGCATTTACAGCTTCAAAGCCGTATGTAACTACTCGTGACTGTTTAACACATATCATATAGCGAGAAACAGTCATTCGTAGCTAATACATGTAATTTTTAAACACTGAATTATCCTTTTCATTTTATTTTCCAGAGCATAAATAGAATAATATGATAAATATGTATAGTCAAATGAAAACATAATTAATATTTTTAATCTCAAACTATTCCTTGTAATAATTGTTTACAATTATGTAAATAAACGAGAAATATTTAATTGAATAGGAACATTTGCATTTCATATATAAGAACATGATATATGAATACGAGTTTGTATATGAATAATGATAATTTTGGAAAATGTGGGCTTTTTTCAAAGGAAAAAATTAAACACAAAAAAAACTAGATGTTCTGCAAAGAATTGTTTTCCTTTTCAACTGAATATATAGCACATATTGGATATATACACTATCATCGAGAAGAAACTTTCAGCATATTTTTTTCGGAAGAAACAAAATATTAATCCACCTAAAAATACGGTTTCGAAAATATTTTTGAAGTCAAATGTATTTCATATGAAAACTTAATAAACATAAATGAAGCTTTAAATATCTCTACATTATCACATTTTACTCTTTGATATTTAACTCGTCATTTTTAAAGTGTGATATTTTCAGAAATATTACAAAGTTCTCCGTGAGAGGTGGTGCTGGAAAAAAGGGGGAGTAAGAGTGAGGAGGGGAAGGAGGTAGAGTGGAAGAAAAAGTCAGGCAAAATAAATGCGGGTAAAATGAAACTATTTGAAATAAAAGTGAGAAAGAAGAATAAGGATAACTGCGCTCGATGGCGGAATCCCAACCTGCATTGCTCGAACAGAAACGTTGGCCAGTACAGAGCCGGAGAGATCCTCATGAACGTACGTGACTCCACAGCAGCGACCCGCGATAGACAGGAGAACGCCGCGCGTTTGTCCCCGGGAGGGTTAATACGCCAGTGGCCACTTCAGGCGGGCCGCGCTGGCTCCGTCCCCGCCTCCGCCTCCGTCTCCGCCTCTTCCTCTGCTGCGGAGCGGGAAAGCAGCCTCGCGGGGTTGAGTGGGAGCGGGAAAAGAACGGAGCACTCGCTCCCGGCAGCCGGCAGCCGGCCGGCCGGCGACGGTCAACGCGCCTCTTCCATAAAACATTTTCCCCGCTCCGCGCCGAGAAGGGCGCCGCCGCCTCTCCGTCGCGACAGCCGCCCCAGCCTCCTCCTCGGGCCGCGCCGTCGCCACCGCCGCGCCGCCTCCCTCGCGACAGCCAACCGCATCGCCTTTGCGCCTCCGCCTCCGACGCCCGCGCCTCCAACGTCCTCGCTGCCACGAAGCCCGCTCCGTTCCTCCCACCCCTCCCCCTGCCTGCCGCTTGCTCCGCCGTCTCCGCCTCCTCTTCCGCCCCCTCCCCGCCCTTCGCCCCCGCCGCCGTCGCTGCCACCTATTCCGCGCGGTTCGCGGGAGCCGCGGCGAAAGTGCTGGGCCGGCCCTCTGCGGGCAGCGAAACTCGATAACCTGGGCGTTATTTGCTTTCCTGCGCGTGTTTGAGGGCGGCATAGGAAGGGAATTTTCTTTTTAATAGAATGTGCTTGTCAAATATGTTTTGGAAAAAAAAACGTTGAGCTTCTTTGTTTGTCTGCTTCTTCGCTCGCCTTCGGACACAATATCCTAAAATGTAGTTGTTTTTGTTGTTAAGACGCAAATGAATTAATAATTTGGCCTTGGTCCTCTTCTTAGTGTGTTAATATTCGAGTAATTATTTTTAATTAGCATGATATTTGAGAATAATTTGCATCTTATGAAACTTTTACTCGGAATACTATATTTGCTCGCGCAGTATGTAAGTTGCTAAATAGTCTCTCAAGAGCCGGATGTTGAAAAACTCTGTTGGCTGGTTTATGGAGTCGCATGTTGCGTGTGGCTAGAGTAACATCTTATTACTTCTTGTTCACTACTATGTAACAAGAGAACATTATGTAATGCTGTTTTTGGACACAAAAACATTTGTTGATATCTGATACAAAAAAATGTTCTTGCTCCTTTGTTTAGTACTCGCCTACAAAGTAAAGTCAGAATCTACGTTTTATGGGACCTTGATACCGAAACAATTTTCCCTCATGTGTATGTGCGTCTGTTAACAGTACTAGCATCTAAACCGTATGAAGAATTTTCACCAAAATTGATATTCACCAAAGATATGTTTGATGTCTTGGATCCTCGATATCATAATTTTAACGGATATTTTAAATGTAGACTATTTTTTCGAAAATTGTCTAAAATTGGCACACTTTTTTGTTTAATTTTTCAGCTCTACACTTCTGACGATATTTTTTCTGAGTAAAATCAGTCCCTCAAAAATCTTTTTAAACAATGTAATGTACAACTTCTTGAAATCACGAGTAGTTACGAGTGATATAGTGACATGTTTCAAAAATACGTTTACCGATTTTTCTTAAAAAATGGCTCCGATTATTTTGTTTCAATTGTTTGCCCTATTAAAGTTGTCTTAATAATATGATGCAGGTCCGGTTTTCATTAAAAACTTTATAATGCTGGTAATTCCCAATTAATATTGGTCTTAATTTTAGATGCGAGGAAAGAACATGGTACATATGGCTTCGAGATGATGACATGGTGATTTTGAAGGGGTGGCTGGAATGATGGATAAGGAAAACGATGTATTGTGGTGCGAAGACAGTTTCCCAGCCCCGAAATCGACATACAACAATATGATTTTAAGCTCCGATACCGATAATTTTTGTAATCACATAATGAATAAAATGTATGTAAATCTTGGGTATAACACAATATTTTGGAAATTGTTATTATGGCCCTACTTACATTTTTCTGGTCACAAAAATCAAAGTTCATAAATCAACAGGCAATGTCGTAGCTCCATATTTTAGTGAAAAGACTGCTTCTTGTCGACGATGAAACTGAGGTGATTTTGGAAGAACCAGTTGCCACACGCTGCTGCATTTAGCTTCGTTATATCCCTTTCACTGCTCTGGAACAGTCATGTTTTTTATTCCTAAAAGGACATCGAAACCACAGAATTTAGAGAGATCAAATTTTGATTAGAAGCCTCGAAATCTTTTTGCTTTGAAAGGAAGAAATGAGAAATTACATGTCTCTCATGTGATGACGTAGTAAATAGTAAAATAGTAATATTTCACTATAGTTTATTATTATTATTTATTATTTTTTTTATTTTACGTCAAAAAACAGTTAAAAACTGCGTATGACGTGCTATGGGGAAAAGTGAATTGTGTGCACATTTTCAAAATTCTGTGATCCCTACACTAAGTCATATACTACTTAAATTTTGAATTTTTGAAAGGGAGAAAAAAAGAAAAAAAACTCCCATGTAATAAAATCTATTTTCAAGGATAAACAAGCAATAAATTTTGAATTTTGAAAGGGAGAAAAAAACAACAAAAAAACTCCCATGTAATAAAATCTATTTTCAAGAGAAATAAGCAATAAATTTTGGCTCTTATTACTTCCTGCCGCGACAACATGGAAACGATAATTTGAATAATTGTATTTCCCACTGAATTCTAGAAGACGTGCACAGAAAATGAAGTTACATTTATGTCCAGAAGCAAAACAAGGGCCATCTCAGCATTTGCTCAATGGATCAGGGAAACTGGACGAAAAACCTGATCGAGATGGGGGTCATTGACCCGGAAGCTGTAATACAATAGTTGTTACAGGTTGTTTATACTCATTTATACAGTCCAAATGGTAAATAATGCATTATGTCTCATTGTTAAAAATAATGTTACTTTTCTTGTGATGCTCAGTATAGTCTCTAATTGTATAGAAACAGTTATGCAGCAGAAACGATTTCATTTGTGATTTAAACTTTTCTATTGAATTTAATCGTTTAATGTCATCTGGCAAAGTGTTGTAAAATAATGTACATGTATTGTATGTGAATTTTTTGTAATGAGCTGTTGATACTGTCACCTGATGAATATGATTTCTACGTCGAGTGTTATATTAATAGACTTCGGCATTTTCTGAAAATATATTCCCGCCCTTAAGCAAGTCATTTTTTACAAAAACCACTGATTCGTAAATAAAAAGACACGGTAATGGTAGAATTCCTAGATTAATGAAGATAGGCTTACAAGAATCACGTGGGTGGGATTTGGTTATTATTCGTACAATTCGTTTTTGTAATCTAAAAGTCTGGGGGCTATAAGATGTATTTCCCCAGAATATTATGCCATATCTCAGGCGGGAATGAACATTCGCGAAGTATACACAACGAGCAGTATGAAGGCTGACTGAATTTGCAAGAATTCTGAACGCGTAGCATAATGAACTTAATTTTTTGTTCAATTCATTTAAATGGACGTTCCATTTAAGGTTTGACTGAATTGAGAGACCTAAAAATTTTGTTGCCTTAACATCAGTCAATGGTACACTGTTCATTTTCAATTGAGCACAGAATTGTTTATTTGATATGGAAAACTGCATTAAAACCGTTTTCTTTTCGTTTACTATTAATTTGTTATTTCGGAACCAATTTGAAACATCTGATATTGTACAATTTACGGTTTCTTTATTGCAAAGGATGTTCATATCATCCGCAAAGAGAACCGTTCTTCCGTTTCGAATCGTCGAGGGCATATCGTTTACGTAAAGTAGGAACAGAATAGGGCCTAAAATCGATCCTTGAGGAACTCCACATGCAATGGGCAAAGAGTCGGAAAGGTGCGTACGTAATGTTCCATCATTCCAGTAAGGTATTTCAACTCTCTGAGATCGTTGTTTAAGGTACGAACATAACCAATCTAGAGCAATACCACGAATTCCATATGAAGTTAATTTGGAAAGAAAAATGTCATGATCAATGACGTCAAAAGCTTTTGAGAGATCTAAAAATAATCCAATAGGTGCCTCGGTTTGATCCAATGATGAGGCGACATCTTTAAGAAAAGAAAATATAGCTGTAGTTAATAATTTTATTTAATAATTTTATTTCATTGTCATTTGAAGGAACGTTTTAGTTAATAATTTTATTTCATTGTCATTTGAAGGAACGAGTTTTGAAAACAAAAGTTATTTAAATAGCATGTGCTTTGCATAGAACGTTTTGAAAAATTCTAGTATTTTGGAATTCTTCTTTCGAGATCTCATAATGAAAGCACTGGTTAGCAAGACTTATTCTAATTGTATTTTAACAATAAACTACCCAGTGCTTAACCGTAAGTACATAAAATAAATACCTATCTATCCGGTGTAAGTTGTTTACTCTTGGCTATAATAGAGCTTCTATCAGTATAAGGGCTGTATGTATTGTTTATTCTTAATTAATTGTTTCAGCTATATCGCGCAGATTTGAGGCTTCTCTCACCAGAAGTGATGCGTTGATGTTGCGATAGTTAATTTTGGAAGAATGATAATTAATGTTTGGTGAATATGTGGTAGTCTGCCACTACCATCCATACATAATCCTGAAACAAAAACATCAACGCCCTGTTAAGAATTTGAACATTCGACCGTTGTTTCTGCTTTAATGAATGATGCCCAATCTGTGTATGGAAATGGAGTCCACTTTTATTCAGTAATGCTGGTAAAATTAAACAATCATTCAAAATTTGTAACCACGTTGCATTTAATCATCCTTGAGTAGTGTCAATTTCAAACAGACGCGTAAAAAGAAAATGTGTGGACGAGGTTAATCACTGGAAAGCAATCGCAAGTGTATTGTCTTGATGCGAACGATTCGTTGGTGGTTGCCAGAGGCATGTCACAGCGCCGCTGTCACCTGTCCGTTAATGAACGGCAACGCGGCGTGTGGTCACCGTTGTGGAGGGAGTGTTGGCGCGGCCAGCCCCGACAGGAGGGCTTCATAATGGCATGGATGTATTCACGTCGTTGAAAACATTTTAATGTAAGCGTGCTCAAATAAAATGCACGCATGCAAAACAAGGGATTAAAACGGTCACTGTGTTCATGTATGAGACACGCACACTAATCTGATGACGGGAAACAAAAGTTCGTCGGGCGCTCGGAATGCCATTGACGAGCTTGAAACTTTTCCGAGCCCATTGGGAAGGAGTAATCCTACATATTGCGGGCAACGATTAAAGGGGCTGTTCCAACCTTTTGTTAACGTTGTGAAAATGAAGCTTGTAGAGGGATGTAATTGTGGATTATTTTCTAGGTAACACTACCAAATTGGGATCAGTACTTTAATTGTAATTTGATCTTGTCACATTACATTCGACCTAAAATTCGAGGTTAATTAAATGTTTCGAACGCATTTTTCAGAGAAATATTTTCGATGTGTTGAGAACATAATACGGATCAATCAAATTTAAATTTTCTAATCGTAAATTGTGTGCATTGTAAGTTTTAAAATAACAAAAATATTAGACTTTGAGTTTTAACGTTTCTAAAACTCAACAAATATGTGAATTTCTAATTTTTTTTTGTAGAACTGTGGAAACATTTGAATTTTTGAATACCATAGAAGTGGAACTTGAGGCATTTTAGCACGTCATGTACTTTTATTACTGTAACCCGGTCGTTTTGCCAATACACTGCAGATTCATTTTTCCTGTCGTGTTCATTTAACTTCTGATTAACACAAGCAGAATTTCAAAATACTTCTCCTCGATATTTGTTAGCGTATTTATAATTATTCTCCGATAACTGTCTTTTCAGGTTTTATTTCACATTCATGAAAATTTTGTTTAGTGCGTGTGACTGTGAATGTGGTTTTTTACACTTCATTATCAAGCGTTTTTACCAAATTTATTCTCGCTTCATCATTTTACATTAACATTGATATTTCGTAAATAACGCACTTTTTGGAGACAGTTTTATAATCTAAGGACATTTAGATCATTGTGTCGTTGAATAAATAGAGATCATGCTCGTAGGGAAAGAAAATGCCGTGTTAGAGGAGTCAGGGAAATGGTAGAAAGATGCAGTTCTTTTGAATGCAATTTGAAGCGCAGACAGCAATTGTAAACTTACAAAGGACCAATAAAATTGCGTAAAATCAATGCCAATTTCCGCTTATGTTATGCACAAATGTTTTCATAGAAACTAAGGGAAACCGTTCTTTATTTCAATTAATGTTTCTACACAGTGTATGAAAAGATTTGTCAGGTGGCTCAACAATTGCTTTTCGACGTGATAAGGAAATGTTTTGAGTGTCTAAGTTTAAGATAAAAGAATGAAGGGAAAAAAATGAGAGAGATGGAAAAGGAATCTGAAAATGGTAATTAGAAGAAATACGCGAGTATGATGAAATAAAATTCAGATCGCAGTAGTTTATGGAAATGATGGTATGGGTAAGCCTGAGTGCACGGGCAGACGGGTAACTGAATGAACGTATAATAACGGGCAGAAGAGACCAGTGAAAGGGTAAGAGGTTGGTGAATGGTTATGTAGGCTGACAAACAGAGGAACGGACGTGTGAATGGGCAAACGAGCGGGTCGATACACGGACACGCTAGTGGGCGGAAGGGCGGACGCAGGGAGGGCGGTGGAAGAGCGAGTGGATGAACGAGCCAGCGATCGGTCGGTCGGTCGATCGCTCGCTCGCTCGCTCGCTCGCTCGGTCCGTCGCTCAGTCGGTGGGTCGGGCGCGTGGGTGGGTGCGTCGGCAGTCGGAAGGCCCGCCCTGATCCCTGGCGCAGCTCCCACCTGGAGCACTGCGTCGCGGCGTGGCGCCGCGGCACGGCGAGGTAGCGGCGACGCGGCACAGCGGGGCTTTGGCTATCTGCGGCTCCGCCGTTATCAGCCGCATTGTTTGTAGCCAACGGCCACGCGAGTGACGTAGTGCTGCCATTTATCACGTGGTGGTGCGATAGCGCTCATTTGTCTGCGTTGTCATTGGTTAATCGCTCGGCGGGGCCGAACGGCGCCGCGTGCAACAGCGCGTGTGAAGAGTTGCGCTGGCGTCCGGCGGACGCTGCTGGCGCGGGAGCGGAGAAGGAGCGGGAGGAGCGGGCCGGGGCGGGGGAAAGGGGAGTTGTGCGGAGCGGAGGGCGTAACAAGGAAGCTGGGCGTTACTCGGGGGCCAACATGAGCCCCTGCGGGTTTCCGGCGCGAGGTGACGGCGTCCGTTGCTTCGCTGCGTCCAGAGTTTGCGGGTCGTGGACGGCTCAGCGACGGCGTCCGCTGCACACCGGCACGTGACGGCCTTCGCTTCAGTATCGGACACAATTAAGTCTTCTTTATAGTTCACGTATCTGTGGAAAATAAAGTGTTTGACGTTGAAGTGAAGTAATCTGTCGTGCTCTTCGTCATGTTTCACATTATTATTACTAACGTTTAATTGCAAAACTATGATGTTTTGTGGAATATTTTTAACGGCATTAGAAAGTTTCATCAATATATGATTTACTTTAATAATATATTAATTTAATGACAACGAAAAACCTTCATTGCCACATGCACGAAATCAATTCTGAATGTGGAGTTATTATTAAAATCCTATATTACGATGCTGAATTTTATTTATTTTGTTTGAACGATGTGAGCACTATCTGTGATTACAATATTTTCATTTGATACAAAAACAAACAGTAATTGTAAAGTTGACGTTGCATAGTACGTACCTGAAATGTCAAAAGCACTGTAGCTTTGTGATGGTGCGATGTGGTTCGGCTGATGAGTATAAAACAATTTGTAGATAATTTTAAACATAGGGCTTATAGCGGGATGAGTTCCGCAGTTTGAATAGTTATCATACAAAATTAACAATCTACATTGTAGTAAAGATGTTTGCGATTAGAGTTGCTACAGAGTTGCTCGGAATGTGGAATAAGGTAATAACTGAATTGACACTTGAAACCCGAGATTTCAGAAGCGTTGGCTTCATGATGATCATTCCAGACTCAATCAGGTTTTTCGTCCAGTTTCCCTGATCCTTTGAGCAAATGCTGAGATGGCCTCTTGTTTTGCTTCTGAACATAAATGTAACTTCATTATCTGTGCATATCTTTTAGAATTCAGTAGGAAATATAGCTATTCAAATTATCGCTCTCCATGTCGCGGAAGGAAGTATTATTACTTGACAAAGGACATGAAGAGGGATAAGAGCCCAAATTTATTCCTATTTACACTTGAAAATATATTTTATTACATCGGGGAGAAATTTTTTGTTAACGATCCTTACAAAAAACGCTCATTTCTTTCTGTATTAAAATTTAAGTAGTATATGGCTTAGGGTAGGGATCACAGAATTTTGAAAACGTGCACAGAATTCACTTCTCCCCATAGCACGCCACACACAGCTTGTAACTGTTTTTGACGTAAAATAAGTAAAATAAATACGTGAATGAGATGATGGTTGGTGGAATATTTAAGGTCTATGGATCAAAGACAAACGAAAAGCTGGATATCTGAGACCAATGGATGAGTTCGATGAATGGATAAGTTGGATGAATGAATGCACACATTTCACTCGCAAAAAAATAAGCTACAAAGCAATGTCGTTCGCGAGATCCTGAAGCTGTACGGTTATCGAAAAATAGGAGTCGAGTTCCACCGGCTGACCAAGATCTAGTATTTGATGGAAGGCAGAACCGAAAGGTCAGCCGTTATGGCGGAAGTGTTTTGTCTTGTATAGGAGTTTGGGTAGAGCGGATGTTAAAATTGCAGCCACTGATCGTTGTGCGGGAGGCAAAGAGCGTGTCGGGCGGCATTTCATAGGGAACCTGCAATCTTGAGCGGGTGGTAGTCGTGGAACGTTGGCGCCCCCGCTACCCTTTGACGCCGTCCAGGGGATCCGCGCGTGGTAGCGACGTCAGCGAGGGAGGCGAAAGTGCAAGCGGCCTTTTCACACGCGAGCGGCCTACCCCGCCACCCAGCCATCCAGTCGCCCAGTCGCGCCCTCGCCCTCACCCGTGCGCTCGCCGTCAGCCAAACGGAGCGACGCCGTTGATTCTTCGCGCTCCATCAGGTGCTCAGTGGGAGTGGTGGTTGCGCGGATCGCAGGGCGCGATCCCTTTCGGCGGGGCGGCAGCGGCGGCGGCCATCGGCGATTGGCGGGCCGCCGGGCGGCGTCACGGGGCCGCGAGTGTCCGCGCGACGGCGAGGGCGGTAGACATACAAGTGCAGCTGCAGTCCGCCGAGTGAGCCTGGAGCCCGGGGCTGAGAGTTGGGCATGATGGACAGGCGGACGGCGGGCGACGAAGAGAGCGTTTGATGCGTTGGGACGGCGAATATTGCCGGTGCTGTACGCGCGCGCGACTGGATTCTGCGTAAATGCCGGAGGGGAGCAATATCGGAGCGGCAGCGTATTGTTGGTACTAGCAGTTGTAGATTGCGTGCGGTAATTGCAGGGCTACGGTGGAGGTAGGGGCGTGCGGGAGGGTTGGTAGGGTGATGGCGGGTGGGTGGGGAGGGTTGGCGATAGGGGGTGGATGATCCAAGTGGGTGGTAGAAGCCGCGGCCTGCGCATTCTCTAGCCGCTAACTGCAGGATCGCGTCGGGATTATCGGCGGCTCTCTCGTGTCTCGGTGGCGCGGCGGGAGGGCGGTGGAAGTGGACTTAGGGCCGCCGCCGCCGCCGCCGGGTTGTCTTCGCGCTTCGGGGAGCAGCGGCGGGCGCCTGGCGGCGGGGCAAACGCCGGCGCGGGCAAACAAGGCGGCCGGAGCACACAACTTGCCCCTCCCTCGACACCATCGCGCGCCTGCCACCAGCGCTGCGGCGCGCCGGCCGCCGGCCGCCGGCCTCGTTGGCTCGCTCGCCGCGCCGTTCGGCTCCGTTACGCTGCCAGCGCAGCCGCAATTGCGGCCAGCGCCATCCTTTTCGCTGTTGCGGTCACCTCTCGTTGTCGTGTCCAAAACGCTTTTCTGTCACACTGGCTCGCTTCCGCCGATATGGCTCTCACCTGTCTCACTTGACTATAATGTGCCGCTGTTCTTTTGAATTTGTCATGGTTTTTCAATATTACTAGAATCACTATCTCACAGGAGTGGGGTTCTCTTGCTATGGTGATTAGACTTTCTATTTGTCTACCTCATTATGCTGTAATGTGTAGTTATTACGTTCTTCGTATTGCTAACAGAAACATCATCTCTTTGTTGTTGCATAACATCAGTTTTTGCTATTTTTTGTTTGAAAATTAATTACGGATGTTTCGTAATTTCATCAGTCGGACCATGCGCATTTTTTCAAACCCTTTTTGCAAAATCTTTATCGCCTCTTGTCTCTTCTTCGTCGGCCCCTTCCGTGTCACAAATACGGCCCCTCTTCAACTCCCACCACTGTCACTGCTGTCACTGCGCGGGCACCGTGTCGCTATTAAATCTGCCATTACCGTCATCATGGCCATCATCATCACCATTCATATCATCGCAACCGCCTTTGTTTCCGAGTCGCGGCTGGCAAACAGCCTCAACCACTGCCACTATCTCGCATCAGTGTCGTCACGGTTCCGCCACCGCGGTAGCAGTTGCCGTCCAGTTATCCTCGCCTCTACCTTCCCCACGCCATCGCGGTCGGCGTCGCCTCTCGCCGCGCTTCGGCCGTGGCGCCGCCGCCACCGTGGGCCCCGCCCCCCGGCCCCACCCCCCTCCGCGGGAGCGGCGCCAAGCCGACGCTAATACTGCCGTTGATTTGTGTGCGCGTGGGTCGCGCGGCGCCGTGGCGCGCGCTTCGGTTTGCCCGGCTCGCGCAACGCACTGAAAACATTAAAACGGCAAATGTAGGAGTTAAGTGCCCATTACGCATATATTACTTAAACTCGGGCATTTATAGTTGAAAATGTTTCTTTCGCGCGGTCTGTGTATCTGGCGGTGGACGCAACAGAATGCCGACGGTCGACTTGGTTAAGGGATCGGACGTTACAATTACGTTTGCGTTTCTTCTTTTGTGGTGTGCGCACTCCGTTATCGCGCAGTTCACGTGCCTAAATGGTTCTGTGCGTGGCGATCTTTTAGATTAATAATAATCGCGAGCGTTCATAATAGTTTAGAGAATAATTTTATAATTTCGCGAGACTAGTAGTCGTTGGATTTATACTAACGACTCCGAATTATATGTCCGTAAATACTGAGACATTTTCAACTATATTGAAACAGACCCACCACCCTGCAAGCGGTCAGTTTCATTACGCTCATTAAATCGCGGTGAAGAAACAATTCCTTATGAGAGGGTGTTTATGAACTCAGCCTTGAACAATATCGTGTTAGTTGCCAACCCCATCCACAGCGAGTTTTGATTTAAAATTAAGAATAAGAAAGTTATCCCTATTTTAATGTATTTGATAAACAACAACCAGCAATTTACATAATAACCTTTGTATTCAGCATCAAATCTTACATAAGTAGAGGAATCCCTTGTTCCTCAAACCACCTTGTGTCTCGAGTCAGCAATGAATTTAAAAAACTGCTAGAGGAAAACAATATACTCTGTGTGTTAGATGATGGGAACACTGTTAGTTTCATTTGTAACTTGTTCCGCGTTCATTCTAAAATATCTTTTTAACTCAGTTCATTTCGTGATGTGTGGAGTAAACTTTTCAACTGTTGCAAGTTTGGATTTCTACGAAACATTACGATCAATTTTAAGTAAGCAGTCCGCGTTGACCCGAGCGCCCGGATTGTCACAGGCATTCGGACTTGTCGCAGTCTGAAACCACTACAAATACAAACAACGTATATTTTGCCTACCCCTTCATCATTGGACAAGAAAAATCTATTTGCAATGAGATCGCCACAATTAGTTGAGGAATTTTACCAAAAACTGGATAACCAAAAGTTCAGAATGGTGGCAGAAAAGTCTGGGGAATTGTCAGACACGCTGAAAAAAAAAAACAAATTGTATACTGCAAAAAAACAAAAAAAAAACAAACAAGTTCGCAAGGTTCTCCCAAATGCTTGGACGAAGCACGGAAATACTCCTGCTAAAAAGGTAAAAAGACATTGTGTGTGTATGTGTTTATTTCCTACACTTACTGTCCATGAATATCCTCTGATTTCTTGTCCATAATAAGGGGGCGTGGTACCGTGCTAGGTGGGTCAAGGTAAAGGTATCCTTGTGCCGTGGACAACTTTACGTATTTTTGAAAAAAGTCGAACGGCTAAATTGAGATGTGAATGGAAAATTACGCAGAACTTACAATAATACAAACAAGGTTGCAGTTTCATTTAGAGTACAAAAAACATGCAAATTTCCTTCAAAAAAGTAGAAAAACATTCCAATAAAAAGATGCCTAAGGTAAAATGTTCACCTTATAGAACACTTTTACGTGAATTCCCAATCGAAGGAAACCACATAAACAAAACCCATTATTATTGATGATTCGGAGTTGTTGCTAATATTCCTACCTACAGTACATATCTAATATATAAAAATCAATGTTTGTATTTAATGCGCTGCCATACTGTTCATCCGATTGCGATAAACCTTTGTCAACTTGTTGTCAGCTTGCACTTGCGTGAAGGTTATAGGCATAGCACAATGAGAATGTGCGTATGTCTGTCGCACATAGACGCAAAATGGAGCGTTGTTGATTATGATTTATGATTTTATGATGACTCAAGCGCCCCTGCACAGAAACCCTATGCAACCCGCCGCACCTCAAGTATTAAGCGCTTCTTTGATGTATAGTATTCTGCCCCTGCATTTGCGTATTATTGATCGGAATTATTACTTCAACGTTAAATATTCATGTTTTTTGCTTTTATTTGTATAATTCATATTTGCATTACATTCTGTTCATATATTTTGCACACACACACACACACAAACACATGTTCAATACTTTCTGAGTATTGTTATTTAATCTTAATCCTTGTGGAGAAAGAATCTCAATTCATTCTTAAAAACAGTGCTTCTTCTATAGGTACTGCTTCTGAAGGTTTGTTGTTAATTTATGTTTTCTCGTGAGCGACCGCTTTTGGTGAAGTTGACAGGTTGAGCTTTGTCATTTCTCTAGGATGCATACAGCTGATAGCCCGCGATAAGGGAACTAGTGATGCTACAACGGCACATGCTTTCTTTCATTATTTAAAACCGCAACGCCGTATAAAGTACTACTTGAACCTGCAAAAAGTGTTTCCAACCAGTAACAATTTTTTCCAACACTAGTATTCGTACACAGGTTCTTAGAAAGAGAGAGCACGTCTTTCACATAACTGCTACTACACGACCAGACTTACAGGACAACTCGATCTTCCGAAAGCTTTGAAAATAAAGTGATCATTGTCATTTGCAATTTTGAAAAATTGGTATTTTTTATCGATATTGTTTGAAGATCTAGTTTTAAAGGACAGATTTCATTAAGAAAATATCTATTATCTTCAAAATTGTAGTTGTAGGAAGATTCCGAAATAACTTTAACTTGATCCAAAGTAGATCTTGAAACGGGATATTTTACCCAAACTTAGTTCACACCAGTATTATCACTTTCGAGGAAATTCGGCCACTGCAATTATAGTTCTCAGTAAAATATGGGTATTAAGTTCGGTATTTAGCGTAGCAACAATCCATATTTTAGATATAACTCTGATACTTCGTTTTAAGTAAATTTCTACGATGTCTCTGCTAGATGCGGGAGATGTATGTTGGGAAAGGTCTTTATGGCGTCGAAAGACCCAAATCTGTTGCTTTTTAGTCTATGGAAATACGTTTTATAATACATTTTCGGGAGGGAAAATTTTTAGTTTTCAAATGTTGCCAATCATGCCCATAGATAACTATATTAATAATTCAACTATGTCTAATAAAAGAAGTATAGAGATTCTGGAGTTCAAGAAAATGTGCGCAGATTGTACGGTGCGCCAGTGAAGTCTTTTCGCACTGAGGCGTGTCAGACTTTTTCCTATTAAGAATTGCATTTATGTTGATGGCAACAGATCGTTGGGAAACGAATGTAGGGAACAACACTTCTAGCATCTGTTGCGATTGTGGTGAGTTCGTAATTTACGCTTTCTTTTGTAATTAGATGCAGCATGTGCCACCAATATAATTTCTGTTGCTAGCGGCAAGATGCAACTGCGGAGAGAATTTCCTGGTGCACTGTACTTCTCCTCTGTGGGTCACATACGATAAAGTTAAAGAACTAAATTAAGACTATGCGTGGACGAAATATCCGTATGCAGGAAATAAATTGCAACGAAATATTGTTGCAAAGGAACAAAAATATTAAGATAAGTTTGTAACTGAAATTTCCAAAACATGGTTAGTAGAACGTATGAATATATTCCAGTAGAAAAAATAATTTTGTTCAGAGATTGCAAGCAATAATGAGAAATTCGTAATATTTGATTCTTGGAGATCTTTTTCATTTCAGTTTTTTTTTGGTTAATGATATACGACTTTTTCACAGGATTTTCTCCAAAAGGCATATTCTTCGATTGATATGGCAGAACTCATGGGCATGCGAATTTCAAACGGATTTTTAATTTTTTATCGTTACTTTCCTTGAAGCCCCTTAATATTTTCATTTTTTTCAATATCACTCCAATCTTTGCATAGAGATAGCAAAGTGCACTTATAAAAATTATTCATCCGATTTTCATTCCTATAAAAAAGAGAAAGACCTCTTCTACATTATTGAAGAAAGATATTTTATTCTTAATGTAAATTATTCTTCCAAATTAGTTCTTTAAATGATGACTTCTAGAAATCTTCTCCAAGTGTGAATAATTTCTTAGTACAATTGAGCGAAATAGAGCCAAATTTTACAAAATACTTAAACAAGATATTCTCAAAACTCGACTCCAAGTTGTTTCTAGTTTTTTAATCCGTCAGAGCCAATTTTTTATTTATATTTATTTATATTTATTTATATATTTTTTACTTTTTATTGTGTGTTTATATGTTCATTTATTCTATATTTTATTTATTTTTTATTTATTTAACGTCAAAAACAGGTAAAACTGTGTATGACTTGCTGTGGTAAGAAGTGCTATCTGTGTAAGTTTTCTGAGCTCTGGGATCTCAAACTCATAAACGTTTTAAGTTGAATTATTAATACGCGTAGGAGCGAGCGTTTTGGTCAGAATTGATAAGAAAACATTTACTCCCCTGTAATAAAAACTATTTGAAAGAACAAATAAGTACGTAGTTTTGCTATTATCCTTTATCGTGCCCTACGTGAAGGAATCGAGCTACTACCGCGAGAACGTGGAGAACGATTATTTGAATAACTATCCCCACTGAGATTAAGATAATGCTACATTTGTGACCAGGAGCAAAAAAGGGGACATATCAGCATTTTCCAATAAGATCATGGAAACTGGATGAAAAATACAAAAGCTGAGGTACAATACTTGCGACACGAGTATTTAATCTAATTGAATTATCCAGTACGAATGGAAACGAATACTTTAAATATCATTTTAAAAATCAATATTACTTTCATTTTTGCTCAGTATGGTCTCTAATTGAATAGAAACTGTTATGCAGCAAAAATAGTTTATTTGGCATTTAAATTTGCGTATCGATTGTAATCTTATAATGCCATCTTGCAATGTGTTGAAAACAGCGTTCATGTATTGTTTGTGATTTTTGTGTAGTGAGCTGTTGTTTCTTGACGCCTGATGAATATGATTACGACGTCGAGTGTTATAATGAAAGACAAATGTATTGGCTCAAAATATGTTCCCACCCAAAATTCCCAGATAATAAAGAGAGGCTTACAAGGCTCGTGGAGGACGTGGGTGAGATTTGGTTGTTATTCATCCAATGATTTTCTGTAATTACAAGATGTTTCATCAGAATATTATTTTATACGACTATCTCAGACGAGAATGCACATTCGCGAATGTACAAAACGAGCAGGGTGTAGGGTGAGTGAATATGAAACGATTCTGAATCTGTTGCATAATGAATTTAATTTTCGGTTACATTCATTGAAATTTACGTTCCATGTGAGATTTGAGTGAAGTGGGAGGTCCAAAAATATGTTGTTACCTTAACATCAGTCAATTGCATTTATTTTTAACAGAATGTGTAGTGGTTTGTTTGAAATGGAAACGTTTATTGAAAGAGTTTCCTCTCTGTTTACCATTTAACTTATTTTACTACGTTTTCTATTCGAAACCAATTTTAAACATGTGATGTTGTACTATTTATTGTTTCTTTATTCCAAACATATTCTTATCATCAGCGATGAGAACTGTTCTTCTGTTTCGAATTGATGAGGACACATCATTTAAGTATGATAGGAAGAGAATAGGGAATTTTTAAATCAAACGCGAAACTGTCATTGCTTTTGTGTATTTTCCCTGAGATTATGGGTCATCTTTTTCATGGCCGGGGGATGCATAGTTTCCTATCTATTTTTGAGGGAATTTGAAGTAATATAGATTGGGTTCGATCGTCACTACTAAAATACTAATGTTGACTGATACACTACTCATAACATTGGTTTGAAACGAATAGTAAATTTGTTACAAATGCAATCTTGAGGCTATGTTAGGCAATATAATTTAATTGTTAAGTATTTCTCTTACCAGGTGTTTACTGATACGTCTCTGCGATGAAACCGTATGAGCTTTCATACCAACCTAATACTCCCTGAGAACCGACATGAGAATTTATTCTGCATTATGCTACGAGCATATGAATAACGATTTTCCTGGTCCTTTTGATGTTTTGACAAAAATAATACGGTACCGTATATGCAAGCCTTGTAATTACGAAGGGAGAAAGCAAGGCGAAATAAAGGTGATCGTAAAGTTTTGGAATCTAACGCAAAAATAGATACTTGTAAACACATTCCTTGCTTTTGAATATAAATTTCATGTAAACTAGCCTAATTATTTTCCAAAATATACATTGAATTACTAAAATAAGTAATAGTCTAAACATCCCAAGACTCCCATGTGTGGTGTTTTAGGTGAGAGATTTGTATTTTAATGTATAAGAAGCTTTGTAGTTTCCGCAATATTGAAAGTGTTTCTGAGCAAGGTCATAAAGTCGTGCACTCTCTATCAACTTAAGTTGCACTTTCGTCAACGAGTAAGCAGTCGTAGGGCGTCGTGAAAAGCCGGGGCGGATAGACGGGCGGCCGTTTCCTTCTCGCCTCGGGGTGCCTCAGGGCAGAAAGCGGTGACCCGAGTAGAAGTGTGTCAACGATGGGGCTCCTTTCACAGCTCATTTTGTGCACAATGAGTGCAATTTTCTCGCGCTAACGGCGCAATCCTGGTTTAACGCAGCTTTCATGGTTGCTTCGAGAGCTGCTTAGCGCAACGCCCATTGTCTGTGCCAAGACAGGCTGGTTGCCCCTACAACCTACCGAGGGATGCCGTGGCACGATGGTCGTAGAACTGAGCAACAATTGATGTTTCTAAGCTTGTTCTGAAGTTACACGTTTTATTCGGTATTTGATCGCAGATTATATGCTCTTCTTTCTGTTCTTGTCCCTTACAGGTTGTAAATTATCCCCACCTCAAAGTTCTTACAGGAAACAATAGTAGTGAGCCTTGCAAAATAACAAAGAGAAAGACAAGCATTTGATGGATTGATTTTTATTTTTAAGAAATAATGAAAATATAAAATTGGGTGTGCGAATTTTATAGTATCAACTGTCTTTATATGCAAATTAACTGGAACATGAAAGAAGTGGTATATTAAATTATTTTATCGAATTATTAGTTTAGTCCTCGTTTAACGCTGTTCAAAATGATGTCCAATATCGTAATGATGTCCAAAATCCTAGTTTTAAAAATACAAAATTGAAACCCATGAAATTCGAACTAATTAGCAACGTTAAGAAATGATAAAAATATTAAATTTGTGGCCCAATAGTGGCAAATGGAATACATACATACCATTTTTTGCAAACCTTTGAGTAACTAGGGAGTGTTAGCTCCACGCGTAAGGTAGTGACAGTCACGTGACGGACCTTGGAAGTCATAATGTCTTATCTAGGGCCTAAGATACGACCTTATACCTTCATAAATAGTGCACGCCTGTAGGAGTCTCTACAGTCACCTTACAAATGGCCACCTAAAAACAGGAAAGGCTGTATTTTACCAACTCTAATAAACCGATTCCCGTATGTAAGGCAGTTACAATTATTTCTTACCAACCTCTACAACGCTGACAAGAAATAATGCAAAATGTTGGAGAGGTGACAGGTAAGACGTTTGCGAAAAAGAAGTTGAAATTATACCTTCAGGTTAGGTTATGTCTTATGCTCATAAACGAACGTTGTTTTAATATATTCCTTACATTCTCAAGTAAAGCCGATTCAAAATTTCAGACTGCATACTCATCACGGTGCGCAACAAAATTTAAAACTCCGTGCACAATGTAGATTTGTTATACTCTTGTCTCGTATCGTGATTTAAATGTCTCATCACTTAGTCTACACTTTTTGACATATTATGCAACTTCTTTGTTCAACGCTTGAAATGCTTCTTTTCTTATAATGTATAACGCAATGTTGCAATTGATAAATTTCTTCTGAACATTGTTCATTACGACCTTATAGACTCGTGATCAATAGAGTTTAAGGATGTCTCCTTACGCCTAGTGCTAAAACTCTCCATTGTCTCAGTAGGTATAACATTATAAGAACGTCAATCTGTCTTTAACTGCTGCATAAAAATATATTGAATTTTCCAAATATATTCTAATATGATATATAAACAATTGTTTGTTCATTAAATCGGAGACAACTTAATTAACCTGAAAATGGGCATTGCTAACACTTCGAAATTAATATTTAAGATGTGTAAATGAAGTTTATCTATTATACATAAACACGTCTAGTATAATACACGTACTCAAAACTTATGAATGGTGTATTTAGTTCCTTTTGCGACAATTTAGTGTTGTATCCAACAAATAATGCTTTGTAATTTCGATGCAATTTCGAAAATTAATCTGTGCATTTTTAAAACTGCGATAATATTCCACGTAGAGAAATTTCTTCCTTTTCTGCAGTGACGTTAATCGATGAAGGTATCATTTTGGTTTCTTCAGGCGATAAATACGTTCTGGAAAGAAGAACGAGCACCTATTGAAGCTCTAATAATTAAGTTAGCAGCGCTGTAAATAAACGCAGCTCCAAACTTCCGATACGAGTCTCTTCCAAATCACTCGCTATCTCTCTCCCGCAATTCGAACAAATAGTCAGCCCCAGGCGCGAGGGGGCAAACAACCTGCAGGAAATCTCTCGGCATTCAGACTTCCCCTAGATCATTAGTCACTCCGGCCGCGCGATGCAGGAACGCGCAGCCGACCACGGCCCGCCGCGCGAGTGCGAGCGGGGCGCAGCGGGGGCGGAGCGGGGCGGAGCGGGGCGGAGCGGGGAAGAGCGAGGATTGCGAGACCAGCACGCGTGGCCGAGGAGCGTGCTGTAAAACTGGACAGGCGAGAGAAGAAGCGGAGTGTAATCTATAAGCGAACGCAACGGCGCTGAAGTTTAATAGACGCCAGATTGACCGCAGAATGCGTTGCTGTTATCAAGTCCACGACAGATTGTGCTTTGTCGACCAGAAATTAAAGGTCTATTATTCGCGTGGCGCCTCATTTCGCGCCATTCAGGTTTGCGTCCCGCGAGCTTTCCGCTCTCCCACCCCGCCCCTCCCCTCCCGCCACGCCGCCCACCCACTGCCCGCCGCCCGCCCACCATCCCCTGCAGCGCTGCGAGGGACCGCCGACTCGCCACAAGCTGTTGGAAAAGTTGGGGCGCCCGTTCTGTCTCTATTCACGGCGGCGCGAGGCTCTGGCGTGCGAAGAGGCGGAGAGAGGAAATGCGTCGTGGCCACTCGGAGGGGGCGGCTGCCGGGTGGGGGCGGGGGCGGGGGCGTGAGGAGGGCGCTCTGGAGAAGGAAGCGCTCGCTGCGGCGGACGTTGGAAGGCGACCGGGAAACCCGACGGCGGATTTGCGCGCTGAACCTGGTGGGCAGAGAGGATTCGTGCGATAGTGGATGAGAACTTGCGAATGGCGATAAATGAAGGTGAAAATCGACAAATATTATGAAGAATGTAATACGTTGAACGTTTCTGGAAAGTGTGGAGACGTTCCGAAATGGAAATGACTGGGAAATGCAAGACCATAATGATATTCGGAGTGGAGTGTTCTATTCAAGAATAGAAATACGCGAGGCATCAGTAAGAAAAAGTTAGTTCGTTAATGCCTTATTTTACATAGTGAGACTCGGGCCATGTGGCCTACTCTTCCGTCTGACCACGTACATTTTAAAACGCTACTTTCACCATCTAGAGGAGAAAGGAGGTATTATCTTGGGCGACGAAACAGGCGGATATCAATTTTGCACAGAGGCTTCTTTCAGGATTGATGAGCTTGTACATGCCTAAATCTACTACATGGGTCAGCGGGCTTTACTTCCCTTCAAAGAAGGCGTACGAGCTATTTTTTCGCCCTTAAAAATACACTGTTTCGATCGGGTTTGAACCCGCAAACTTGGGTACAACAGCCCGATACGCTAACCGTTATACCTGAAATACTGAATACCCAATTACGATACAAGCGTTATACCACCGAATCCGCTAAAAGAGAAAGAAAAATGAGAAAAGTACCGATGACTGATGTTAACGCGATGGGGATGGGGAAGGGGAGAGGACATCGGGGAAGGCCCGGACACATTCATAGAAGTTGCGGTGCTGACAACTCTGAAGTGTGAGAGCAGTGCGTCTTCACCTAGGGGGTGACTGGAAGTGGAAGTGGATTGCATGCCGGGCGGGCAGCCGGGGGCGACTTGTTCCCACGTGGACGTGGCCTTCCGTCGCTGCCGCTGCCGACTGGCGAGGGGCCTTGCGTGACGACAGGTCGCTCGCGTGGTCGCTGTTCCTAACACCTTACATTGGCAAAAGAATGCTGATTCTAACAGCCACTCGCCACGGGTGCTAGATAGTTTCTTCCCCGTAGATAAAAAGAACAACTTGCTTTACTGAATACCCAATTAAGATACAAACAGGTATTAATTAGAGCACACGAGTCTTGTAGTTACGTGCTGAATTTATGAACATTTATTTATCCGTTTCAGTTCAAAAGGTGCTAGAAGTTGTAGTTAGAATATTCTCTGGGCCACCCCATCTTTGTGGTTAGATGATTCCATCTCTGGAGAGCGGTGTACAAATCGCGGTCCATCTATATGAAATTTGGGTTTGCGGCAAATTTTCTCGGAGTTCGCCTTTCCCCCTCTCTCTTATTCCCCCATTGTTCCATCATCGTTTAAATCATCTCAACATCACCCAACAATGCTGTGTACGGTATAGTCATCAAGAGTTGTTGACAGGCAGGCAGACGGACACGGACGGACACGGACGGACACGGACGGACACGGACGGACACGGACGGACACGGACGGACACGGACGGACACGGACGGACACGGACGGACACGGACGGGCACGGACGGACGTTTTGAGAATATCACTTTTTCGGTATCAAGGACCCTCTAAATGTGTACAGGGACTATACTAGGCATACTTGACAGTATATGAAAGCAAATAACACTTTCGGTTTCGAGGCCCACCAAAGCTGTTATTCTGTCAAAATATCAACACTTCTTTCTGAAGAATTGCCTAGTAATTTTATCTATAAGGTATACGCGAAAAATATGAATCAACTATAAACCAAATTTTTCGTGATTAATGCAAGTTGGTAGATGATCAACTGGTAATTAGATTTGGATTGTACTGGCAGAAATTATGAGTTCTATTGTAAAGTAGTTACTTCATGAATCTGAACATGGCGGTATGCATACCACTGACAGAATTATGACGGAAAACAATTTACATCAGCGCTCATAATTTCTGGTGCGTTTGAACGCGCTGGTCGACTGCCCTCCGGCGGATCTTGCGGATGAGCGCTCCGCTTCGATCTGGAGAGGATCTGATAATCCCATTCTGTCCATTTGGCCGTTCACTCGGCAGATGAACTTGAACAATGGAACGAACATTCTAGATACTTTCACGGCTTTGTTAAAGGTAGAGTGATTTTTTTAATTTATCGTTTTATGTAATAGTGACACTAATATGTATAAATTATTATGTTATAATACTGAACAAATCATTTAAATACTTTTATGCTGTATAATATTTTAAATGTTCATTAATTACGTGGTTGATAGTACTTACGTATTTATCCTGTTGACTTGGAAAATGAATTTAGAATATGAAAATAGAAATGTTGTACCACTTATCAAGAAGTAGATACAAATAATTCGTATATGTCACACTTTCGGAACTTATGTCTCTACTTTTTAGTCTACTTTAGACTGGACATTGGATTTGGACTTTTTCTTTTGTATTCCTGACGAGAAGTTCTATAGATAAATACCTACAATATTCTTCAAAATATTGCATTTTCTCTTCCCTATAACCGTATTTCAAACTTTGTAATGTCCTGGAAGAAATGTTGAGCAGGCGCTTGTCTGCCCCCACATTCACAGAGCACATCTACAGTACCGGCAGCGTATAAGCGACCCTAACAGTTCTCTCGCCACGTGCTGTGGTACGTCATGTGACCTGCTCCAAAGCAATCAACATGCGAGGATTTGTTTACTTTCTCACAGCCAGGGTTCAGCGTTGCCGCTTAACTGACTCATACGAAGTCGCGGAGACGATAAGGTTCGGCTTTGGCGCAAGTTATGAATGTGATATCAAGACGTAGCAAAGCCTGTCAGTAAATGTTAATGTTCTGAGATTCCATTTATCTGTCGTGTAGGTGGTGCTATGTGCGTGGTAATGTGTGGCAACAGCGCATTGAACTGTCAAGAGTCGCTTATACGCTGCCGGTAGCGGCTGTCTGTTGTTCAACCCTGCTCAACAGGCGCGTTGTGGCGATCGTGAACGCTCACCAGTGTTCCCGAGCGTGGAAACGAGCTATGGCGTGGTGGCTTGGGGGGGGGGGCAGACTGCAAGCGCAGCTCCCGGTCACGTTTAGAGTGCAGTGGACGGCAGATGTCTTAAAAACTTTTGAATGCAAAGGAATAGCACGTTAATGCTTATTCACGTTACGAAAAACGTTTTTTGCATTCTTAGCTAACTACATTTATCACTATCGATTTAATTTCACGATATTTTGTCCTGAGTACCGTTGATGAGATAAATGCTGCATATTCATATTATTATAATCTTTTTAATGTTAATTGATTAACATGATTAATAGTTTATGAAGTATAAATAAATTCTAATTAACATTAATTCTCAGAGTAATATAAACTTTAAAACACCTCATGCCATTGTATGGATTTCGCTTTAATAACGAAAATTTGCCAATTGCGCTTCAAATGCACTTTGTCAGGAAAATTTGCGAAGTAAATTTACAATATTTTTTATCGCAATTATACTATTCAACAAGATAACGCAAACTAAATAGTATTACTCTGATTATGTAGCTAGGTCGAATTCAACCCCTGTCTGGAGGAGAATTCTAGCTGCCAGATGGTTTGTTCAGTAGTTTTTGGATATTTCTCCCATCATTACCAGACAAATACTGTAACAAACCGAATCCCAGTAATATCATGAGCAACGGGCCACGGCCCATCGATCATTCCTTCATCTTTGACCCCTTCTATCCCGTTATACACATACACACACTTCCATGCCTATGCGCTACAGTCCTGCACATGTCGGGAAACTAGTTGGGAGCTTAGAGCTTATCCCGACTGGGGCGATTCTCCATTGGGGGAGATATTGTAGGGGGAATCTCCGCAAGCCGTCGTGTAGGCCGACGCTGGATTTTGTTTCAGCGGGGGAAAGAACACCGCTACCTTTCGCAAATAGCATGCACTAAACTTACGAGACTTAATGACCAAAATAGTTAAACGCTTCGTACACTCGACGTGCCCAGAATCACTAACCAACCAACCAATCGTACACTTGAAATGCTCACTCACTCACTCACTCACTCACCATTTTCGACCTGGGACAGCTGAGCTGGCTGACCCATCTCTGCCACTCCGTGATTTGCCTGCCTGGAAGCAGCGGTGGCCCCGGGAAGCCCTGGTCGCTTACCGTCGCCTGCACCCTCCCTCACTTCCTCCCCCACTCCTCCTCCTCTTCTCCCCCGCCCCTCCCCCTGCCGCTTCCGTCCTCATCCCTCCGCAGCGACAGCCCCGGGTCGCGCGATGCTGCGCTACGTCCACGTATTCTCAGGCATTTCCGACCTTAGTGTTTTCCATAAAACATTTCGTCTGCCGGTTTCACGTTCGCCGCGCGCGATTTCGTCTTTATGTTCTCTGGATGCTGTAAACGGCCGGAGCGCCGCGCCGCGCCGCGCCGCACCGCGTCCCACCGCTCGCGCGGGCCGTTCTTGTCTCGATGCTTCCTTGGAGTATCGAAGATCGATCGCGACTCCTGCTTCGCCAGCTCGCGTTCGTTTTAATAGGTGGTGCTCGAGGGACTCGGCTGCCACCCTGATTGAGCCTCTTCCGAGTGAAATGTTGTTTCGACGGATTGGTTGTATTGTTTCGTATTGATTCATTCATAAGTGATGCTACTGCAGGACGTAAGCTGAGAATGTGGCGTCGTTCAAATTGGCGTCATTCCTTGGGATTCCGATTAGGTTCTGATGTGCATTCGAGAGAATTAAATTTGAAAATTAAATTGTACTTCTTTTTGTTTTGTATGGGCTTGTTAAGTGTTAAATTAATTAGTTTCGTGTGAAAATTGTCATTATTTAAATACCTGTATTGTCTGGTGGTTTCTTCACATTTGCTTTCAAAGCAATCTTATAATCAACGCTTATGAGATGACAGAATTCATTGTAATTAAGTTTCCCTGAACGTGTACATGTCTTATGATATGTTGAAAGTCTCAGAGCTATTGGTCAACTTTCTAGTATGCCATTGTATATTATTCATCTGGAATTTGCCGCACAATGGTTTGCGCCCTTGCTTTTTATCTGTGGGTATCGCTGCGAAAATTCTGGGCACTCTGTATGAGATGTGTGCTCGGCAAATTTGTTTGCCACACGTTTTCATGTCACTCACGATTTCTTCATTTATACCGATTTTTTAAAATTATTTTTACCCGCCGGTGAGTACGATATTAATCTTTTAATGTTTCAGTTTATTCAAGTTTTAAAAACAATGTTAATAGCCGGTTTCGTGACAGTCTTAGGGGAACCGATATGTTTGAGATCGTTTTGCACAAAACAATTCCTTCCAACGATTAACACGCCCATTTAATTATTTCTTTCTTGTTATTTTTCAAGAATTTCCTTGTTGCGTATTATATTAATGTAAACAAAATAGTGACAGGACATGAGAATCAAATAAGTCTTTCTCCACAAATGGAGAACATTACTTTAATCTGTTGCGCTACTCCTTTAAGACGTTCATTGGTACATTGAACATTTTCATGTTCATCGATTCCTTGGAGACTACGAAGGGCCACATATCTAGAGATCATTCGGCAGGTACAATGGCGCTGTCTCCTTATGCACAGGCTGCTCATTCTCCTTTGAGGAAATGCAAGTTAAAGCCCCGGCTAAGTGACCTCGTCCTGGGACTTCGGGTCCTTTCAGGATCCGGTTCCACCCTTCGCGTGGTCCCTGGCCTTCAATCATGCAGGCCATTGTCCCCAAAGGCGGCCGTCCAATTTGTGCACTTTGTCGCGAGGAGGATAATTGCTGCAACCTGCAAGCGTGAGCGGTCGGGGCGAAGGCTTCGGACGAGAAGGGCGTGGGGCGGATAGGGGGCGGTCCGAAAGGGGGAGGGCGGGGAGGTGAGAGGGGGGAAGAGGAGGGGGCCGGGCCACGCCCGTTTCGGGGGCGGGAGAGCCTGACTTGGTAATGACAGCCGTGTGTGGGCTTTGGCGCGAACGCCTGGCACACAGGAAAGGCGCGCAGATGCTACCTCGGCTTGATGTTTGCTACTCTTTCTCCTCCCTACGGAACATTTTTAAGTTCGTCACTCGATGAAGAACTTAAGTGGGGATGTTCTTTCAAGAACAAAAGGTAAAGGAATATGTTCTGCGTTGTAGCTCATGGGTATTGTAAGCATATTTCTGTTGGAAATAGTTTTGCAACCTGTATTTCATCTGTTGATAACTTTTTGTCTTCAGACGAATGAGGTTCTGTGAAAACTGAATTAAAATTTAAAAAAAAACTGAATTAACTTGAAGGTTATGAAAAAAAATTGTTTTATATTTGATTCAATTACATGAGTGTAAAGCCCATATTAAGTAGAATAGTGTTTGATTTCCTTAAATAGTATTTGAAATCGATCTTTTCAGTTTGTTACATCAGATTTAACGTAGGTTCTGCGCAGAATGACTATGCTAAAACGTGTAGAATGGATAAAGGGTTTACAAGCTTGTGTTTATGGTCTTGTTGGTAAAGCTCATAAAAAATGTGATTAAAATGAGATTTTTGGAATAGATTTTCTTTTAATTTACATACAAACGCAGCAGTTCCTAATGACGTTTTATGAAATAATGATATATTTGTTAGAGTAATTATACATATTATTGGTTGATTAAACACGTTTCATCGCGTAGTATTTTGTGTACATTTTAGCATTCATAATTTAAAATTAACCATTAAAATATTCCTTGAAATTATTCGATTATTTCTAACCACCTTACATAAAATTGTAACGACACCATGCAAATTACATATTGTATTCGAAGTTTTTTTACTGTTACTATAAATACGTTGTTTTAATTCTCCTTTACTGTATGAGACAAATAAATTCACTGAAATGTATAATGTTTTTAATAATATACATACATTTTTAAATTTACGCGAATAATAGTTCATGAATTACGTGATAAACAAACGTTGAAAAAAGCATTTGCAGTCTTGCTTTATATTGATATCTTATTTAAATGTGATAAATACGTTTCCACTAATGTGTATATAATTACTGTCAACTAACTTAAAAACCCGTTGTTTTATGTGGTTTCAAGTTTCCTCTGCCAGTCGCTTAAGTTCTTCATTGACACTGAAAACCATATATTTCATTTCATTTTGCACTGTTTACTTAAATTTATCGAAGGCAATGTCATAAAATATAAGTTTAGTGATCATATTGTCAGGCGCTTTATTCCGATTTGTGTGGTCTCCTAGTAATATGTCGAGTGTGCCGTGCGATTACAGATGATAAGTGCTTTTGAATCTGCATTGTAATGTAGTCGCCTGCCCCCAATTGGTTCGAGGATTTTCAAATTGATTTGACACCCCGTCGAAATTTTCCGAAACGCATGTTTTAAAAAGAGATTCCCCAGTTCGTTGTGGTGAGTTTGTCTGACGTGTTTTTTTGTTAAATTTATTAATTCTTGTTCGACTTATTTAGTCTTTCAATAATTTTCATACATACATAATTGTTTTCTATGCATTATTTATGCATAGGGAAATTAAATGTTCTTTTACATTGTAGAATTACACATGAACATTTCGGAGCTTAGCCATTTTGGGGGCCTCCTACAATAATGTTTCTATTTTTGATATACATTGAAGAATTTGAGTGTATACATGTTTGTCATGTGGATGGTCGTGCATGGGGTCTGAAGTGCGTGTGTGGTGTGCGCAGGGCCGGCAGGGCCGCGAGGGCCGCGGCGAGGCCCCGTGCGCGCCGGCCGCCGCCTGCGGGCGCCGCGCCTCCGCCGCCGCCCGCGCCCCGCGCGCCCCGGCCGCCGCAGCGTCGCCGCCAGCGCCTGGCTCCTGCTCTGGGGCTTCGGCTGCTTCCGGACAGGTGAGTGCCCCGTGCCGTACAAAACCTTCTTTCTCTTTTACTCATACGTTATTGCTTGTTAGTGCCTTCGATGCGGAGCTCCAAATACCTTGGAAACCATTTTTGTATCGAGAGGATCGTGATAACTAGGAAAATATGAGAACAGTTGAATGATGCTACAACTTCTTATGGAGGGAATTATTAGAGACAATTGTGGGAGGGAATTGTGGGATTCTGGGAGGGAATTGTGAGCGGGAATTGTGAGCGGGAATTGTGGGATGGAAATATGAAAAGGCAAATAGAATCAAGTAAACATCTAGTTAATTGGTAATAGGTTCTCTGAATCATTACAATTATGTAAAAAAATAATCTTGTATGTGCCATGGGGCTTAATTGGTTCTAATGATTTCGGGTGTTTTGTCGCCACTCGATCATTAGAACCCTTATAACGCCCTTGGTGCATAAATAATTATTAGAACCTCTCCCCAGACTCTCCACGAGTGCAATATTCTCCTCTGCCTTTTGGAGTAGCGAACTTGAGAACACCGTCCGCAAGGGAAATAGACGTGTTCTCCATAGACAGCACTTCAACGCGTGCGCACAATCAGAAGGCGGTTTAAGGAAACACACACAACGTCTTTGTTGTCGTGATGAAGTTCGTTGTGACGTGTGATTCTAACGTTTTAGGCTACAGTCTTAGGATACTTCAACTACAATAGTCGAAGTAAGAAATAGCAGAGATTTATTTAGAATACGCGCCATACCTTAATCTCAAATTATAGAATAATTATTATATAAAAAACTTTCCTATTTATCGATAAAATACTGCTTTTTGAACTCGCCCTTGAACATTTGTAGAATTTGCCAGTGGGAATGAATCAGAAATTCAGGTTGCATACTCTGTTTATTTATTTGGTATACGAATCAATAGAAAAAAATGCTTTTAGAATCTTTGATTGATTGATTTTTTCGTGTTTCCGTGCGCGTCAACTGCTTTGGTCATTAGTCCCGTTAGTGTAGTGTATGTTTTTCTCGGGAAATGGCGGTGATCTTACCCCGCTGGATGGCGAGATCTGGCGCCGACCTACCGTCGTCTAGTGGGGTTTCCCCCTAACCAGGACTCATCCACCAGCGGGGGACCGCCCCAGCCGGGACAAGCTCTAAGCTCCCGACCGGTCTCCCGGAATATGTGGTAGTGTAGTGCATGTTAGTGTAAGTGTGTGTGTAAGGGAAGAGGATAAAACAAGTAAGAGGAACGACTGATCGCGCGCGGTCCGTGGCCCGTTTGGTAGGGTACTGCTCCGGCATTCGCCTGGTGTTGATCGAAAAAAAACACGGAAAACTACCGATCAGAGCAGCCGGCCGCTAGAATTCTCCTCCAGACAGCGACTGAATTCGACATAGCTGTAAAACTAGTGTCGAAAATCCTGTTGCCGTCAGGACTCGAATCTAGCACTTCCCGGTCAAAGGCGCTGCAGTGACATCATTTGATGCACTGAGCTACCGCTCCCATTTTTTAGAATCTTGGGTAATAAATACATAAATGAATTAATCTCTTTATTGGTGGCAAGGCTTACGTCATTAGCCCTGATCTTCTGCTTGACTACTATCAAAAGTTTAATACGTAATAAATATGTGGAAGGTCATTGAAAGAAAATACTACGCTATCAGACGAAGTGGTCTCTCATTATTGTGACATGATTTAAAATGAGAGAGGAAGGGGTTGATGGGAAAGGAACGTTCCCACAGCGGTTTGGGGAGTATATTTAGTAACTTCAAGTTAGAAATGAATTTAAAGTTAATTCAGAAATATATCTGGTGATTACATTTGAATATTCTATGAGATTGCACACAAAGATAGTTAAATTACTTTTGTGTTATTAAGCAAGTGAATACGAGAAGATTCAAATTAAAGCGTTTAACTCAGCGGGATGTTAGTAAGTACTACTAGATGTTGCAAAAAGGGGGAGGCATTTTAAAGAAGCTGAAGTGTTGCTTACACATTTTAGATTTACTACCAACAAAAATTAGTCATGGATGGCATTTCGTCAGTTTACAAACGAAAACACATCGAATCAAGAGATGAATATTTCAGTGAAACAAAAAAATAAAATAAATAATAAAATATCTGCTTTCAAGATAGAAAGGGAAAATGATTTATAATTAAATATTTTGACTCATCATATAGCAAAGGCTATACGAATGACGAAATGAAACTTGAAGATCGCATCATTCATCCCCGACCATTGAAAGTAACATCAAAATATCAATAAAATACTTTAAAAAGTTTAAATTTAAAAATTGGGTTTCATTCCCATTAATATGGTGAATCAAGTCATATCTATTCATGTTATGCAGGGAAGGCAATGTAGTTTCCAGAATAATCTCTAAAAATCGTGTAAAATAGTGCCAATCGATTCATCTTGCAGGAATAATCGAATCAGAGATCACTTCCAGCTGCCTCATTTACTCCAATGAGTTACAGATGTCTAAAATTCCCAAAACAATTTTGTTTTGAAAATTCTCTTAGAATGCTCTAAAGAATCTGAGAATATGGCTTAGTTTCCCACCGCTACACGAAGACCCATCAAATGGCCGGAATGGTGCACCGGAAGAGTTGTAACCGCAAGTAAAGGACGGAGTCACAGACAGACAGACACACGCACGCACGCACGCACGCACGCACACACACACAGACACACACACACACACACACACACACACACACACAAACACATACACACTCCCCACACATAGGTTACCCCATTAATGTACGTAAGATTTCCCCGAGTTTTATGGGTATGTGTCTTTCGATTTTATGTATGATTCTTCTCTGCTACATCTCTTGGTACGCTAGTATGTCAAAGGAATGGTGCTGCTGGATTTGTAAAGACGTTGAATTATATTTCACTACTCGCTTTTTAAAGAATTTTGAGTTATTAAACTTGTGCGAACGTGTGAAACGCAATATAAGGAATGTGTATTCTGCTGCGTAAAGAAACTTGAATTTGCAAATGGAAGGTTAGTTAATGTGACACCAGTAGTTCAGATAATATATTAAATTGGACATTAATACCACAACAAAAACAATTATCTAAGGACACCGGAACTGCGAATACGAGGGTTGGGGTATACGTCTTGGCAACTATTTTTTTTGTGAGAATACGTGCACGGGTGGAAAATGTGAAATATACACAAGAAAGGCCAAGGTATGAACTAAGTGTATGTATGGACATTTAACGACACACCAAAATTGTATTTCTAATATTTATTAAGTTTTTGAAATAGTATTAGTTTCATGTTGCAAAGCATTTTAGCATAAACGAGTTCACAGCATTCCAAAAGTATTACGTCCCCGTTCTAAAGGTCTGATGAGGCAGATGTTCGATTACCGCACGTGCCTCATCGGTCCGAACAATCACAGGCCGTCGCGTGCTTTGCTGATGACAGGTTGCTTCGCGTTCTCGCAGAAACTCTCCTTCCCAACTCACGACTGTCCGGTTTGGAAGGGAATTAATCCAAAGAGCTTCCATCGTTCCCCGTTACATTCTTGGGTATTTCTCCCATGGAGAAAGGTTATCTTGGTAAATGAGCGCGCTCTTAACGGATCATCTCGCACGGCGGCAGTTAGGCAACTAATTTTACATTGCTCTCTGTGCTAATAGAGACACTCAAGGAGCCATCTGTTGTTGTGAATACACAATAGTACAACACTTCTTTCACGCGACAAATACAATTGTGTGATCCGTTACAATTCTTTTAGAAAAAAATTGCCATGACTTTTGCCCAAACCCTAGTATGGAAAACTGAATTGTTAGCATCTTTTAAGATGGAGATACAAAATCACTGTGTTTACAGCACTAACTTTGAAAGTCAAAGCCTCTAGGGGAATCCCCCCAGCGGGGCACCGCCTCAGCCGAGATATGCTCTAAGCTCCCGGTCCCGGCTAGTCTTCCCAACACGCGTGGTAGTGTAGTACACGAAGTGTCAATATAAGATTAACGTATGTTGGAATGGAACATCAAAGCAATTTTTAAAAAATTGATAAATACACTGACATTACCAATCAAGTGATTAATAATAGCTACAACTTCAACTGGTATAATGTTAAAATTTTTAACAGGGAAACCAATGCTTACAAATTATATATTTCAGATATTCTCCATTACCACCCTTCTTCTATTACCATCAATTTACAATCCAATACGGACAAACTGAGTCATGTTTACAACCTTCTAATATAATTTATTTTCGGTTTTTAATTTTTAACTTGTAATATGTTTTGCTTATTCCATGACATCTGATGCTACGTGTGTTCCCAACTTACTCTCCGCTTAACTTATATCCAGTTTTTGATTTTCTATGTTGGTATACTATCTATATTTAAGATCACTGTCAACAAATACAATCTTCAGTTAACACGATATATAGGAACTCAATGTAATGCTTACTGTCTTCTTACATATCACTTGAATTTGGACTACTGTGTGAACACAAGGTATGTTTTTAAGTATGAATCAATTCAACTATCGTTTTTTTTCAGTCGACAATGTCTTTAGGTAATATCTTCAGTTTTAGGTTTCCTCTTTCCCTCACAATGGTCACGACATGTTTTAAGGCCGAAACGTCGGTAGCATTCGTCATTCAGTCACCTCTCTTTGATTTTAATTTTCTGTTAAAATTATGGCAATATTTATTTCTCATACAACTAAGTATGTGTGCGTGTAAGGGGGAGGAGGGGGCAAGGATGATTAAGAAAAGATTACCGTCTTTCCGTGGCCCGGTTGTTAAGGCACTGCTCCGGTATTGCCTGGCATTGATCGGAGAAACCACAGAAAACTACCCCTGAGAGCAGCGGTTGGCTGAAATTCTCCCGACAGTGGCTAAACTCGATGTAATGCAGCTAGTGTCGACAACTAGCCACCGTCGTGACTCAGATTTCCTCGCAATAATACGAGTGGAAAAATAACGTCCCACAATACCGTACTTGTGCCATCATAAAATAAAATATAAAACCTACATCCAAATTTAATGATGTGCCATAGTTTACATACGGTTTCGGAAGGAGTAGTTAGCTTACTGTCTTTTTCAACCCCCAGGGTGCAGGTGGGATCACGGGTGAGGTAGATGGAATTTTGAAGGGCGGGCAACCCTCAGCGGCCATATTATTGTGGCATCTCAAGGAACTCAGGCTAAATGTCCGGCTGAATGAAATTCTTCGACTGTTCCTGTCCTAATCAGATGAATGCTTTTACAGCCGGACCTTCATATATCGAACCTCTAGATATTGAAATATCTATAAATCGAATTTTACTCTCTCCCTTGAAAATTCCGTTTAAACAAGATTCTATATATCGAAAATTATTCCTACATATCGGACTCATTTTCTCACTTGACTATTTTTTCTATAAAATAAAATGTTTATAAAACACTAGCGCATTTCCTACGTCCAGCTTCCCAACCATTCGATTCGGTATATGTAGGTCCGACTGTAGATAAATATTTCCGAGACCGTTGGGGTGTTACTAGGGGTAGAAGTGAGAGTGAAAATATAACGGCAACGCTGGGAGCCTGTGGGGTTCAAAACAGCACTTTCTGCCCTTGACGGATCTGTGCCAATGAATGAATATCCAAGTGTATAGGTATTGCAGACCAATATTTGATCCACCTGAATAAACAAAGTGCGTTTCTACCTTCGAACAAATGTGTTAAATCCAAATATTGACCTTGAATATCCCAGATATTTTAGAAACTTATATAATGGAAATAATGCGTTTCTTCACGTTGCGTTCCACACGTCCGGTTACAAGCCGTAAGGCCAGCACCCGACCTGAGACGTCTTGGGGGTGGCGAACACTATTCGCCAGATGGACAGCTAGCTCAGTAAGACGTCCCAGTGTGGACACAATAAATAAAAAAAAAGAAGAATAAGGGGGGGCAGGGTCGTGAAGATCGTTTTGGATTGGATGCAAAATTACACACAACTCGAGTTAGAATCACTTTTCACTTAATTCAGTATATTCTAGAAATATTTGCTGATGAGACAGATACATAAAATGGCACTCAGAAAAATCAAATACAGAATATTCTTGACTGTCTGTAAGAAACCCCCCCCCCCCCACACACTGATAACTCGATACACAATTTCTTACTCTTCTTTGCAATCCAATTTTTTAACACACACACAATTTCAGAAATTCTGAGAATCGTTAAAATATTACTTTATACAAAAATGAAAGAAAAACACATTGAAAATCAAAACTAGTACTTCTGACTTAACATTGCCTTCACAAAAATGAAACTCTCTCTCTCTCTAAAATCCAGAGAATGATTACTATTATAATTCGTCTCTTACACAGACTCTTAATCAATAAATTACAATATCAGATCTTCGAATCCTTTTAAAAGAAAAGATTGATTCTGTTCTCGCGTATTAGAAGTCGGAAACAAATGTACTTTCACTTCCTTTATCTTTTAAGCATGGTAAATATGTTACCCTCCCTTTCTTTCTACGTAACGGATACAGAATAAGCTTTCTGATTAAAATGAATTACTCCTATCCCTACAAAAACAGTTC
The DNA here is from genome assembly GCA_011170035.1 of Teleogryllus occipitalis. Lineage (NCBI taxonomy): Eukaryota > Metazoa > Arthropoda > Insecta > Orthoptera > Gryllidae > Teleogryllus > Teleogryllus occipitalis. The sequence goes on along the minus strand of BLKR01004037.1, from coordinate 81,520 downwards.
ATTTAGGACGACCTTACTTTATTCTCTTCTCGGCCGCGTCGGGAAGTCAGCTGTGCTTTCTTCTACAGCTTCCCTCGGAGCTGTTTCGGCCTTGAAGCGTTGGAGCCTCGGGTTGAGAACGCAGTTGCCCACCAGAAACGCGTTCTTCGTCTCGTTCAAGGTTTATATTCTTGCGTACTCTCATATGAATTTTACTTAATTTCAAATTATGATTAATGACCAACTGGATATTCAGAGTTGAAATGGATCCAGAGATCACCCTCTTTTATACGAGTACAAACTTTAAGAGAGCATATATATATAAAAAAAACTGGCAAGAGAAATGAATGCAACTATTAATTACTGCCATCTATTCAAAACTCCTCTCCCTAATTCTCCTATTATAAATTCATAACGTCTCTTATTATCTTTCTTCTAAGATTACGTTTAAATCAATTTATAATAGAATATTTACCTCTTCTTATCTTCCTGAAGAGTTTTTCTAAAAGTTGCAAATCTGAAGTTCGCTGCAATATTAATTCCTGGCGTGCCGTTTTCAATACGTCTGCTCAGTTCAGCTGCTAACCTCAGAAATAACTTTTTCTTTCATCTGACTACCGGTCTCGCCCTCGGTCTATTGTGACGGTCTCTCTTGATCTAATTTCCAGTTAGCATTCCTAATATTCATCCGCGTTGGCGCGCGTTCAAAATACTCCTTTCCCTCGCTCTCTTAGGTCGCATGACACGTTTTCGAAGTCTAAAAAAACGGACGGTCACAACGTAATATATCTTAAAAATAAGTTTAATATTTCTGGTGTCTGAAAAGGAAACATAATATTGTTTATCATGTCCTCTTATATGAAAGTCGGGCCACGGACCGCGCGCGATCTGTCCTTCCTGTTCCTTGTCCTATCCTCTCTCCTTACACACACACACACACTTACTCTAACATGCACTACACTACCACATATTCCGGGAGATCGGTTGGGAGTTTCGGGCTTGACCCGGCTGGGGCGGTGCCCCGCTGGTGGGAGAGTCCTGGTTAGGGGCAAACCCCACTAGCCGACGGTAGGTCGGCGCCGTTTCTCTCCAACCAGCGGGGGAAGATCACCGCCATCTCCCTCGAAAAAAACATGCACTACACTAACGGGACTAATGACCAAAGCAGTTGACGCGCCCGGAAACACGAAAAAATCAATCAATTAATCAATCAAACAGATGAGATAACAGATACTAGATAAGATATAATCCTGTGCCGATTAAAAGGAGACAGTATGAAACCTACGGTTTCTTCCTCGAATAATTTAACAATTTCACTCTGCGATTTGTTAATTTCTTTCTCTTATTTTTCCACGTAATTGATTTTCCTTATTATGGCATTGAAATAATATTTTGCATTGGCAGAGAACACTAGAGGAGCTACAACTTCACATACATTCTCGCATTGTTGGTGAGTTTTGCAATGTTCAAAAACAGAGTTCAACACAAATGAAACCTATGCCATTTTTAAGGGTCCATTTTGCCATGTCTGAGGAAAAATATTAAAGAAAAATATGAAGATATTTTAAGAAAAAATATAAATTCAGAAATTTGAGGATACATCAATGAGTGTGCCTCCTTCGGCGGCGCGGATCCCTGGCGCGCGCTCCAGGCTGGCGGATGACATGGGCACTGTTGCACGCACCGGAACAAAGAGGAAAGAGAGAGCTCATGGACTTCGAAATGCCATATAGTGTTGTTTAAAGTCTAGTAACTTCCAAATCCGTTGGATTCCTCCACAAGTACGTTTATTGCAGCTGAACTGTGAATAAAGAAATCAGACACAGCTGTGCGGCTCAAATGTGAGTTATTTACAGTGACGACACGCGGAACAAGTTTAGCCGATTGTCGTGAAATCGTTAAATTGTTGGAGGCAAAGTTTTTAAAGTAGAGATTTCAAAATTTAATCTTATTTAATTTAAAAGTGTTTTTGATAAAAATTGACGGAACTATGGCCACTTGAATAGTGCCTATTTCTATGGCTTTAAGGTCAAATTGGCCATATTCGGACACTGTGATGTGGCACACTGAGTTGAAGGAGTTACATTTGATGTTCATAAAATGTTTGCGGGTAATGTGGGCACCACATCAGCCAAATATCCATTACTTTTAATATTTATTCGTTATTTTCTAAAAAGAATGGAAAAAGGTCGAAAAATGGAGTGTTTATGGGATTTGTGGTATCCCTTAACCCGTTTTTAAAACGGAGCTGATGTTTAAAACGGTGATGGGTTTTTGGTGCCGATGTCCTTACAGCGAAAACAACCTTTTTTCGTTAAGTCATTGAATTCTTTTTTTATACAGCCTAATGAGGCTCTATCGTAAGACTGTAAGAAGCTTTCTTCTTCTTCTAAAATATGTCGCTGAATGATGATTCTTGAATTACGTTTTGTCTCAGTTAACATTCGTATATTTTAATTTCGCACAATGCTGTCTATGAAAAAGCAGTACAGTTCTTAATACAATTTTTGTAGCGTATTAAATTTTTGTTTTCGAGGGTATTAGAGATAAAGAGAAAACCCAAGTTTAATGATTATGGCCGGATATTACGTCACCCATTACAATCACGTCGTAAGTGCCCCCTGTAATATTGCTATGATCACGACGCCTTTAATTTAATGAGCCATTATTTTATCAAACGATGTCTCTGCGAAATTCATGAAGTGGACTTGTTCAAACACATGTGAAAAAGAAAGACCATTTTTTCCGAAAATGTTCGTTGTTGGGGTAGTGGTACTGCGATCATTTTAAGTGTGTCCTGAAAAATTGATTTCATAAAACGTCCATGTTACAGATAATTTACACATGTCACACAACTGCACCGCCCAGTAGACACAATTACGTCATTGGCATTGCCACTTTTATTGTTTTGGAAGCTATAAATACTCTGAGGCTTTCGTTGAATTATGTTTCGATTGACCTCTTTCGAAAGTGATGTAATATCAGAATATAACGATTTTATAAGAACTCTCATATTGTTGAGCACTATATATCGTTATCCTTTGGCTATTTCATTTCTTTTGCAAATTAGAAGAAACGCAACGGGTTGCTAAATACTTCAAACTTCTAGTGAACGCTATGAAAACGTTATTCGTGAACAATGGCGCTCATTATCTCGCACAGCAGCAAAAGCAATGGCTACTTCTTCTGTAGTAGCAGCAGCAACAACCTCCTTCTCTATACACGAATACAACAATAACAACAGTGAATCTGAGACTATCATTTATCCAGTATTATTAAGAAAACCAATAGCTCATTCATGCAATTAACATATTTTGTTAGACCATTTTTAACAATAGGAATCCATTTCCATTTAAAATCTAAATCTAATAAAAATAAAACATAACGTCGGCTTTGGTAACAAATTGTAGACATGATTTTAAAACCAAAATAAACAAACTAGCCTTAAAAATTAAAAACAAGTTTAATAATTTCGCATTAAAGGATTTCAAAAATCCATAATCGAAATTCACTCAACCAGCAGAACATTCTCGCAGAACACTATAACAATTCTGAAGAGATACTTCACACACTACCATACTTAAAAATGACTTAATGGAGTTCTCACAGATCTCCATTAGTTCAGACAGTTCTCTTAAGGACAACATGATAAGTAAATATCTTCAAAATTCATTTACATAAAACCCAGATACTAATTTTACCTTAATAAGCAAGAACACAGGTTACAAGACTTATTATTAGAAAAATCTTACAAACGAAACTGTGTCAGAAAAAGTTAATTGATATCTCCATCCGAAAACTTCATAATTTATTAAGCAACTGAAAACCAGAAACTCAGCAGATTTCTTATAGGTACAACGGAGCTTTGAAAGAACTATCCAAATAATTGCCATGTTACCCGTCGTATTTAATTCCTCTTCTCTAGAATAAACTACTTCGAGAAAGAATATAAAATGGCAATAATATTACCATTATGTAAACCAAGCAGAGATCCTTGCATTTCACCAATCTGCTGACAATGGTATCAAGTGTTTCGTTTAGATACTCTGCTGACTGAAAAAATACAAAAAAACAATGATCAATTTTGATTTTCACTGAAATCAAGGCAAATATTTGATTATGTTTATCCTAAATTTCTCATGTCTAGCGTCATGAATATATTTTCATACTTATTTCGTCACTGGTTACAACACATCTGACGTCATGCAACCAGACAAAAAAAGCTTCGTTTTTACGTGTCCCGTTGCAGAGGAGTTAGTTTTTGCTGCTCCACAACGATGTCGGATGAAAATATGGAAACACCTACTATAGAAGCGAAGTTTTTTAGTATCGTGGCAACTCTGTACCTGAATCTTAAATTCACCTAAAAATTTGTTCTTCCTCCTCTATTTATCTGACAAAACGTAATACTTTAAAAATATAGTAATTCTTTTTGATGATAATGATGATGGTGACAATAATGATAATAGTGATAATAATAATAATAATAATAATAATAATAATAATAATAATAATAATAACAACAATAATAATACTTATGAGGTAGGTCAGAGTGAAATTTGACCGGACAGTCGAGTGCGGCGGCCCATTGTGCAACTCCTTTGCCCAGCCGGGGCTTCAGCCAGTGCGGCGAGTCGGCCCGCGTCCACTTGGCTTTGATGTCAGTGGATTTAAGAGCCCGCCCGCGTGTTAAGAGGACTTGCATGGACGCAGCGCGTGTTCCTCGGGCAGGCCGTCTTGTGCTCTTGAATGGGTTCCTCCCGGATCCTTAAATAATGGCAGGGATTGAAGGTACGAGCCTTGGGAGAACTTATTTAAAAATGCGGGAAACCTTTTGAATGTAATGGCATAATATGGCGGCCGTCCTTATATCTCTGGTCGCTTTGAACTTTTCTGAATGATATCGCCTCTAAAAAGACATTGTTTACTAGGTTCTTTGAAAATACGTACATGAGAAAAACACTGTAACTTAACCACAAAAATCACAAATACTAAAAATAAAACATTCAATAGTTGTACTAGGTATATAAAAATATTGTCTATTTGTGTGTGTGTGTGTGTGTGTGTGTGTGTGTATGCGCGAGCGCGCGAGTGTTTGAGCAAGATCGCTGACAGAAGGTCCGGATGCCGGAACAAAGAAAGTAGTATATGGGCCTTAATGAAAAATTCTAGTCTTATATAATTTTTACGGTATGATTATTTCGTATATTTATATTGACTAACGGTCGTTGCAGTCTTCGAAATTCAACCGTAATTCATTACATTTTTAATTTTCTGCGTCAGGTTTGTCAAAGAGTATATCTGTACATTCGTTGCATATATTTTTTTGAATTCTGTTCTATTACATACGCCCGAGCGTGTACAAATACGTCATTAGCGGTTGTTGTTTGCGTTAATTACTTGCAATAACTGTGAAATTTGGAAACCTATGAAACCTACCTATGAAAACAGGGGAATCTCTAGTCTTCTCACCCCTCCTACATGGCTGAGAAATACGCGGAAACTGGTTTTGTGACCTCAAACGCCGACAGAGCATAGTCCTTCAGAATTCATATATACTGACTCCAGTGCCCTTTGTTTATGTGTACTATTATGTTATGTAAAAAGTAACACAACTACAAACTTTTGGACAAATTAATATTGTTTACGTGCAAAAAGTATTATTACAATTACTATTATTATTATTATTATTATTATTATTATTATTATTATTATTATTATTATTCCTCTTACGCACACAAATGCAAATATGGAGTGAAATATATTTCTTTTAAACCCTAAGCTTGGAATAAAACATCTAAAAAGCCTGTAGTTTTCTAAATAAATAAATACGGCACGTTGTACGTTGCTGTTTGTGAAGTTTACGAGTGCGTGAAGATCAGTTGGCCCGCGCGAGCGGTAAGATTTATTATTGTTGAGTAAGTGCATCAAAGTTACAAGACGCGACGACAACTGTCGACGCGTTATAGTGCTCTGTGCGGGACTTGCAAATTGCACGCAATGCATACGAGATTTAAAAAGAGGGGAGCTAGTGCTCCCTTGCACCGCGCAGCTCTAACAAAGACATAAATCGCACGCTTGTGCGTATGAAAATAACGAAGCAGGGAACAGAGACGCGAGATGAAAATGATCTTGGCTGTCCGGGTGACGCCGCGTTGAAGGCCGTGTTGCCGACGTTTCGATCATTTTGTCGTGATCTTCCTCAGGGCTGGTCTGTGAAGAAGATCACGACAAGATGATAAAAACGGTGGCATCACAGCCTTCAACGCGGCGTCACCCGGACAGGCAAGACCATTTTCATGACTCTGGCCGCGGAAGCCGAGCTTACGCTACGCTCTGGCCGCGGAAGCTTCACTTAGAGACGAGAGAGTGCTGTCGCAAACTGAAGCGGCTGGTTAAAACCATTAGCAGTCAAAATACTGGCGAATGGGAGGTATAAAAATTTAGAATGTGTATGGCACACGCAGATGACACGTGACCAACAAGAAAGCTATTGCCGCTTTAATTCAGATTGGGTGAAAGGGGCATTCAGCGAAATGAAGCGAACGTTTGTGACGGGTGCGGGAGATGGTGCAATAATGCAAGCAGGGGCGCTTGAGGTAGATGACGGAATCAAATGCGTGTAGGTCTCCTCCGTTCCCGAAGGCAGATCACACGTTCTTGCGCCACGAGAGACGGCTGGATTAACACAACGACGAAAAAAGCATGGTATAGAAACTTTTCTCCCGTGTACTATATATGTAGGAAAAATATAATTAAAGTGTGTTTATCTGGAATCGACGAAAAGCAGTACATGCAAGTGGTCATTGTCGGAATAAAGATAGCTATCATGCATCAAAAGTGCATCATCAAAATCTTTCTTTATTTCTGTACCTTTTAAAAACATCGATTCTTTCACATTATTTGATAACTTTTCTAGAATTTCTTGGTGTCAAAACTGATAAGCACAATATCAACACTTCTCAGTTTGATGCCGGTATAGTGAAATATTAAAGTGAGACTATCGCTGTATTTTCTTTGAATTCGCGGGAAATGTAGTGAGCCCTAAATGTTCCCTTGACTTGATTGCGGTTTTATATGCCCTAAAAATTATGAATATATGCTTTCAATTGTACTAATAATGGAAAAACATGCAGTTAAAACGAAACATATGCACAAAATAAGGTCTTTGCATCAAGGAGTTATATTCAAATGTAAACAATGCATTTAATTACGAATAAAACCAATTACCATATAGTTTTCCAATTTTTCTGACGTAATCTTTTTTCCTGTAATTTGTAAGATATTTAATATCCACAGGAAAATTAGTTTTAAACTCTTATAGGTTGAGGTGACAATGCTGAGAAGCTGCTATTTCTTTTAATATATTTTAGTTTGTGATTCATCATGTAAAACTGCACTTATCTTTTTTAAAGTCCTTAAACCTGAACTTCGTTCTCCGATTTACTTAATATTATCTGCTACGAATCGTCTGGCAGTTCCTTTTAAAAAAGGTTGCCAAATAATTCAATTTTATTGTCTTGGTCAGCTAGAGACCATGTTTTGGGAGTATTATGATTATCTAAGACAATAATGAAGTGTGCAACAATATGAAAATTTACTTTGGATTTTTTTCCCATAGATTCAGCGGTTCTTGCTGAAATAATGCAAGTCATATGTGGATTCAGTGAAGGAAGTTCCTTAATACCTTCAACGTGTGACATGTAATACAATGCAGCATTGAGCCATGTTTCCAGCTATGTTGTTAAGACAGAAGGGGGAATTGCTGGTATTTCTCTTTGGAATATATGATCTCCTCAGGGCTTTGACAAAAATCTGAGGAAATTAAAGTATTAATTTACGGATGCTGTGAATATATATCTTTGGCTGAAAAATACGTATCGTCGGTGTACAAGAAAGTTTCGCATGTCAAAAACTGTCGATTTTTAGAAGTGGAGATCTATATTCAGAAAAATAATCTCTTTCAACTAGTTCAAATTAAAAAAAAACAACTGTTCACCAACTAACTGAGTTCTTCAATAAGTTGCTTTATTTTTCATCGCAAAATTAATACCTTCATTCGGATAAAAAACATTCTCTTACAGAATGATGAATGATTGAAGAAAGTATGTTCAGTGAATACAGAAATCAGACATAGCTGCGGAGCTCAAATGTGAGTCGTTAACAGTGATGCATCGACTGCACGCGGTCCCATCGATAGCAGATTACGGTGAAATAGTTAAATTGTTCGAAACACGATTCTTAAAGTAGAGATTTTAACTTTTAATGTTTTATGAATTGATAGTATTTTTAATAAACATTCACGAAGCTATAGCCATTTAAAAAGTGTCTATTACTACAGTTTTAACGTAAAATTATCCACATTCCGAGTATTCTGTCACTCTGATTGAGTTAAATGTTTTATGATCCGGAAATTATTGTGGGATTTAGTGGTCACTACTTCAACCAAAAATCACACCATTAAATAATATTTTCTCTTTAGTTTCTAAAATGTAGCTCGAAAGTCGAAAAAGAGATGTTTTTGGGATTTGTGTCACCTCTAACCCCATTTTAAATGCCTTTTCTTTGGTGCAGGTTTTGTTCTTCCATTGAAAACTAATTTTGACAATATAAACGCTCCAACCATATTCTATTGTTCGACACAGGCAGGAGTTGTCTAGGCATAGCACTGGTCATAGTCGCTTCTTTCCACGGGTAAGACCGGTCGTGCAGACCTGCCAGGATACTAACAATCTGATGAAATGTACCAAGCAATTCAAACACCAAGGAAACTACTGAAAGACGTCTCGTAGTTTACATTTTTGAGAAGAAAATAAGAAAAAGTTTTTAAAGTGGAATATAAAATGCTCTTCATATATTCTATATTTGCTCTTAATATACAAAAATGCCAGGTCGTCACAAATATGGCGAAATGTGCACAAAAAGGTTTTGTATATTTACTGAAAACAACAAGAAATGAATTTTTATTCCTTGTTCACTTCAGTATGTTTATGGAAAGAAGAAAAATCAAATACGCAAAGTACGCTGCCTACTCTTGACTGGCTGAATAATCAACCCACAGTTCAGCTATGTAGAACCTGGTTGCCTATACCGTGAATGCGCAAGGGTCTACAAAGTTCATATCAGCAGTCATTCATGTATCTGGATGTATTGAGGCTTGTCTTGTCACTGCTATTTCCGTTTTTTTCTTTTTTCATAAAGTTATTTCATTTACTGCTATTGTTTAAATTTGGCATATTTTACCTGTGCGTTCATGTATATATCATTGTTTTATTTATTTTTTATTAACAGTAATAGCAATTTTCATTTTTCTAACCCTTGAACCAATTACTCAACTAAATGCACTAACACTTGCTTCATATTATGCAAATTAAACTATTATTGTGACAGAAATAAGCTATTTATTATTTGTTTCGTAAATTGATACATTTTTGTTCTTTCCACTCTTTCTTTCTTTTAATATTTTAACAAAAAGATTCATTTTGTGTTTATTAAATAATGATAATTTATACTATCAATACTTAATATAATACTATCAATTCGATGCAAGAGATGAATTTATTTGCAAATATGTACAACAGTATATTGTACTTACTAAATTGAAGAGCTAAAAGTCATATATATATATATATATATATATATATATATATATATATATATATATATATATATATATAAAGTTTACCGTCTGACACACTGAGTATTTTTAATACTGCCCTCCGAATAGGTCTAAAGACTCCCCTACGTCATGGCCTCAACAGTTTTTAGCTCACTCTTTGAGTTGTAAATTGAACCAACTGGACGCGAGCACCTGAGTTCTCTTGAATACAGTGAAAATGTATTCTATAGTATGTTTTTATTATATTCAAGTTCAGTAGTGTTGTTTATTATTTTTATTCCATGTTGATTTTCTTTTTTCGAGTCTTGTGCTTACTAATGGTAATTTAAAAAATGCTAACATTATTTTTTTCAAATATATTTCTTAAACAATTATTGTGAAATTTCAGAACAGTAGGTTCTTCAGTGATCAATCCAGTTGCTAAATATAGAAAAAATCTTTAATACGTGGTGTAGCCAGAATCCATGTTTTGTCGGTCTGACGTTCTGTGGGCGGCAAAACATTTGTCTGTCTGTCTGTCTGTCTGTCTGTCTGTCTGTCTGTCTGTCTGTCTGTCTGTCTGCTGCTGCTGTCTTTCAGGCGATTGTTACCAAAATTGACATTCCACAATCGATCTGACTGATGTGGACTTTTGAATTTTAAATCGATATTTTAATTAGGGGGATGGGGACTGTACATGAAGCCCCTGGGACATTTTCAAAATTTTTCAATTAAAATGGCTCAATCGTTTTTGATAAAACTTCGTTGTTGGATAGTGTAAATAACGTTTAAAGAGTGGTGTAGGTTTCATGTTCGTTGGAAACCTTGATTTTTCGAAAATTGCAAAAAATTCAAAATGTTTTCGGCGTCTTCCTATAACTACAATTATGAAGATAGAGGTTTTTCTGTTAATGAAATCTATTCCTTAGAGATAGATTTTGAAATTAGGTCGTGTACAATTTTTCGAAAATTTGAATACTTTTCGCATAATTTTGCGTGAAAATATAGGCGAGAAAGTACGTGATGTTTTAGCGCCACTAGTTTTTTCATTATTACCGTATGATGAAGAGTTTCTGTAGAACTATGTTTTGACTGTCGTGAATCAGGATATAACTTTTAAGTCCAGATTTAGACTTGGGTATAACATTAGGTTATTTCAATAAAATATAGGTTATATTTTTATTTCATGTTTGGAATATCTGCTCTTGTCAATAGAAACCTTTAATTTTGTTTTAAGGATAGGATATTCTAATCGTGCGTACATATCTTCAATTGATTTTAAAGAATACTTCGGTATTTTGTTTATAAAATTCTATCTGGTATATAACACATTCTTTCTGTGGAGCTAAAAATATGTCAAATGAATAAATAATTTTGCTGACGTAATGGCTGCCGATTTTCATTTCGTGCTTGTAATGTAGTTATCATTGTGTCGTGGTTTTACCTGCGCTCGTTTCATTTAATAACAGTTTATTACACAGCGTGGAGAACAGCGCAGAAAAAACTACGTGAATTTTTGCGACAAACATTGCACCCAGGCAAGTGTAAAGTTTACATAGATGGACATTGCAGGTGTTGTGTTGAACATGTGGTTTCGCATTTCATTATTTTTCTCTTACATATTTGTGACTGCGAATAAAATTTTCTGAAGCAAGGCGTTTCAGAAATTTTGTAAATATTTTCTTATTTGATAGCACGTGTTCCAGTGCATATAATTTTGATATCATAATTATATTTTTATAGATTAGTTTGCAGAGCACAGGTGTTTCCTTTTTCGTCGCGTGTTTAAGATATATGGCGAAAGAAATCCTACGGTCCATCGGTTTACGCTGGCCACGTGATTTCCAAATTTGTAAATTATAGGGGAAGATGAGGTGTAGGGATTCGAAATTACGACCAAAGAGGGCCGGGCGATATAGGGGATTTAGATTGGAAGTTTATATCGGCGGGCTCATCAAATAACTTGCCACGTCTTCATTGAACCCCTCTCCAGCGTGAGAGGGCGGGCTTCCAATTTCTGCATCCTCCACTACTTTCCCCCTCGCGCGTGTTGAGTGCCAATATTGACGTCGTGGAGGACGACGGCGAGACCGAGGCCGAGGACGTGAGCGAGAGAGGAAACGAGGACGAGGAGGAAGAGGAGGAGGAGGAGGAGGAGGAGGAGGAGGAGGAGGAGGAGGAGGAGACCGTGGATCGAGCATGGGGGGAGGGGCCCCGCGCCCGATCACATCAATCAACAAAATTTGACTTCGGGTTTCCGTTAGACTGCGCGCCTCGTCGGCGCATCTTCTTTCTCCCCCGTGTGCGGGCCGAGGAAACGAGATGTGCTGGGTACGGGCTGGCCGAGGGGTTGGGGAGGTCGTTGCGAGGGCTGGTGGGCGGGCCGTTGGGCTTGTGGGTGGGCTTGCGAGAGGGCGAGTGGGTGGGCGAGCGAGTGGGCGGGCCGGTGGGGGCGGGCCGGTGGGCGGGCGGGCCGTGTGGGGCGAACCGGTGGGCGGGCGGACCGGTGGGCGGCCTGGTGGGCGAGCCAGTGGTGGACCGGGCCGCGCGGTGCAGAGGGCGGTAAGGCGTGGGAATGGCCGTGGGCGTGTGGGCGCGAAGCTCTGCAGGACCAGGAGGCAGCAGACAGGTCCCCTCGCGGAGAGCGGACGCGCCACGCCCCGGTGGCAATCAGCCGGCTGCCCGCGGGAGAGAAGAACGGGTCGAAAATGACTCTTTCGTAGTGACAAGCAGTGCAAAGGAGAATGCGGGCAGAGGGACACAACGAAAAAGAAAAACAACAACAAAAAAAAACGGAAATTGATGAATGTGGAAACAAAATTTGAAGAAATCATAATGGGAAAAATATAACAGTCCAACAGATCTGAATGTGGTATAAAAAGCTATTGAAATTTTGGACGGTTTGCATTCCTTTACAAAGTTCTGTTGACAAAGTTTACACCTATATCATATATGTGCACGTATAAAATATATGTACAAAGTAAGCGAAATATTAAAATGATATAAATGTTTCAGATTTAAAAAGTAAATGAACAATTTGAAAGTAAAAATAAGTATTTTCAACAAAGGAGACTAGTCATATGTACAAAAATGATGCAGTGAAAAAATGTAGAGAGAGAAAGGGAGGAAATGTAACATTAAAAAATTGAAAATGAATGCAGGGGGATGGTTAATGAGAGCAAGGGAGAAGCATGTAAGTGCTTCCGAATAGAAGTATCTAGGTGTAAGAAGTCCAAAAACGGAGAATGCAAAACAGAAGGATGAGGAATTGATGCAGCATTGTGAAGTGGGAATGGTGGAAAGAAAGCGGGCGGGAGAGCTGGGTAAAGCAGGCAAGGAGAGAGACTGCATAAGCGAGGGCTGCGGGCTCGGGGCAGGGAGGCGGCGGCGCGGAAACGCCGGGGTGACGAGAGGCGGCAGTGGCACGCTGGCGGCGGCCGAGGCTTGGGGCGCGAGGACTCGAACGAGGCGCGGCAGGGCGCCAGGGGAATGCAGACGGCGGCAGGGGCGGCGGAGGCGGTGGAACAGGAGGCCCCGGCCCCGACGTCTCACTTCTGGTGCGAACGCGCCCGTTCTGACTTGCCGGCGCGAGAGGCCCGCGGCGCCCCCCGGGACTTCGTTTTTGTTGGCGCCGCTCCGCGCGCGGGAGGAGGGTGGAAGAGGGAGAGAGAGGGGGGAGAGGGGAAGGCCGCCCCCCAGCGCGCACCGACGTCTCCGGCGCTGAATTTTAAGAAAATGCTCCAAGTGTTGACAAATATGCGGAAACCGCTCCTGCATTCGGATGAGCCGTAATCGGATGCGATGTATAAAACACACGATCGAATGTCTCACTGGAATGTTGGAATGTTGCTTCCGTTTGGTTCACAGGCAAACGAATTAGGTTGATGATATTAGAATGCGACTTTCATTCTGTGATTTTGTGGCACCAATCATGTATTAATATGAAAGGAGGGGGTGAACTGTGAGGGGTATCTTAGGAAATCTATGTTTGTGAAAGTTTCTAGAATTCGTTTTCCCATCTGATATGTTGAGAAGTTGCTTGTTGAATCGTTACTGATTACTAGGGGGGCGAATTTTAATGAAATGCCATTGTTTTTCTTTTCACTTCAGAACAATGCCGTTTATTATAAAAGATATTTTTATGTATGACAAAAGGAAATGACCTATTTTATATCTATTTATCATTTTTCGTCGATTTTGACTAATAAGTGATTTTTATCTTTTTCCACCATTTTAATGCATTTTTCGCTGATTTCATCAATTTTAATTTCATTTTAATGGTACTTGTTTCAAAGAATATTTGCGAGATGCAACAAATGTTCACCACTGAATTCCTGAATAGCCAATGCGATTTCTTCGCTCTTATGTTGTTGTTCAATCTCGCAATCAAATTTTCAGTCTCGCCGCCAAGGCGCAGCCCCTAACAGCTTTTTCCCGCGCGGCCACCCACTATTAAGCGCTTACTTTCACCAACCCCTCACAAGTCGCTCTCCGTGCATGCCGGCACGCTTCCACACTTCGGAAACTACTACAAAAGGGCAATAAAATAATTTGCAGCGTCTTCCGCGCAAACCGCCGTTCGCACGGGCCCACGCCCTCCCAGAACAATGACCGCCGCATCTCGGCGTCGCCAGCTGGGGTCTTAGCCCTCATTAGCCAAGCGCTGGGCCACCCGGCACGCGGGGCCCTCACCCCATCGCTCGCTACCTGACAAGCAACCAGGAATGTACAAACATTTCTGGGAATCGCTTCGGGCCTCCCTCGCGAAAATAAGCCCGTCAATGCATCTCGCCGACAAAGGCGCACTGCCGGCGCGCCGCCCTCGCTCTCTGGCCACCTGCATGCCAGATGCCTCAATTCCGGTTAAAATCGCAAACACAAACGGGCCGCCATCGCGGGCATCCCACGTGCCACCGCCTTTCTCTCTGATCGCCGCCAATGTCACGTGACACTCAGTGTCACGCCAATGTCACGTGACACCCCCCCGGAAGGCACATCACGAATAGGGAGCCGATCGCGGGCACTCCAAACTTTCCCGCCTTACCATAGGCCCAAGTCACAGCCACGTGACTCTCCCCCCCCCACGGCCTCAATCACACCCGCAACAATAAATACTGCGACTTCGCTCACAGACGAGACAAGACAAGAGGACAGAGACAACAGAGAGACAGAGAGACAACAACCAAACGACAGACAACCAGAACAAACAGACAACGGAGACAAGGTCGACTGTTCCTGCTTCGCCTATCAAGGCGATTAGTACGGCCACATCTAACCAGCCTCAAATTCGTGCCACTCGCGAGCCGCAGCCGCCACTTGGTCGAATTCACGGCAAACTCCACCACCAGCTCCGGTCATCTGAGTCCGCGCCCATGCCAGTTCGCACCACCGAACTGCCTGGAGCCTACCTCAGCCCGGACAGCGACACACTCAGCCGAGTGATTTGGGTTGCTGCCTTCCTTGCAACAAACTGTAAGTAAGCTGCCAAGTGTACTTCAAGAAAGAAGAGCAATCATTAACGTCATAAACTACCAATGGTCCTCCGGCTTTTATAAATCAAATCAATTGTACTCAATTATCAAGCAATTAAATTTATTTATTCTACTTGCATATTATCTATCATTGCCCCAAAGGCAAACAATCCCCTGAAACCCGTTCTGATCCCCGTATGTAGTCGCACTCGCAGCACGGCAACTCCCAGGCTGCATCTGCTACATACAGTTGTAATGTTAGCTGTTGTGAGTACTATGTAATCTAAGGTTCTTGTGACGTCTATCGGCGCCATTGTCAGCTCGACCGATTTCACTGTAAAGACATTGATTTTCTTGTAAAGAACAGTCCAAACCAAAATTCTGCCAGCTGAATTCACTTGAAGAAAAGGAAGAAACCTCGATTACATCAGTAACATACCAACACCTTGAGTTGTTCATCTGAACTGGTTTCACGTCATATTTATTTCTTCTTAGGGCATTTTAAAACAATTTGTGAGCATTTTATTGATTATTTTTGGCAATGTTTTTGGTCATCAAAATCCACTCCTACTGATGGCTCAGTTATGACAATCCGTTTTCCTTCTAGAGGAATACATTTTTGTTTCAGTATTGATATCTTTCTTCTATTTTCAGTCTATCAATCAATTTTTGTAAAAGTAATATCTAACGAGCGTAATTGATAAACTGTGTCGGAATGAAAATCTTGTTAAAATTAATTTATTTACTTATCAGCTTAAGTATCCCTGCGCTACTCTGGTATTCATTTTAAGCCTCTCAAGTTTATGTATTATTGAAAGACGAATCAATATAGATTTTGAGAAGTCAAATTGTGTGTATTAAATAGGTACGTGAGTTATTAATCAAATTGTCGTACAGTTTGACTAAGACTAGCGAAATTTCTAGTATTCAGCGGATCTGAAGATGGCGGTTAAGTCTGTCGAATGCTCCTCATCAAATAATTAAGTGCTAGTGAAGACCGTACAGTTTGGACAAAACATTACTGAAACTACCCTCAAACTTCATTTAGTTTTCTGTCGAATGCTTATTTGCGCGCTTGTTGAAACTTATTTAACGCTCACAGCAGCCTACTTCAGTTATTCGAGAGTTATTACTCCGAGTAAGTTGCATGCAGTGAAAAAAATCCGACTCAGCGTCCATGGTCATTGATAACCTTGATTTGGCGAATGAGTATCATGTATTGAAAGTGAACGAGTATGATGTATTGAAATATATCTTCTTTGAAATATCCGTGCCATTCATTCCCACCCGGAAACATCCACGCACCGCCAGTAAAATAACTGCCCTTTAACGCACATAGCCGCGTCATCGCTGTACCATTTCGAAATACACGACGCTTTCCATCGGCGACCCGCCTGCTGGGTGAGCATCGGGGACCCACGCGGTTTAACATGAACGGGCGTCGACATTGAAATGTATGCGGCCCGCTACATCTGTACGCGAGCGGCGCGGCCGTCCTCGTGGTATTGTTCAGCAGTACGTTGATTCCTCGATTAGTCCGTTAAACCGGGCGGTGGTGGCGGTGGCGGCGGCCGCGGCGGCGGCGGCCCGGTCGCGTCGCCCGCCGAGACGCGCCGCGCGTGCTGCCGCCCCCGCTTGCATTTGAATGGCGGCCAGGGCCCCACTAAGTCCCTCACGGGGGGCTCGCGCGCTGGCCTCGCCCCCGCCTCCGCCCCGCCCTCGTCCCGCCTCTCTCTCCGCCCCCGCTTCCGCCCGCAGGCCGCGTTCACGACCGGCGCCGCAGACCCGCCCTGCCGCGATGGCTCTGCGGCAGCATCATTGCATTTGCAGAATCGTTGGGTTGTGGGTTCTATTGTTCAGAGTCGAGACTGTGGCGGATTTTCGACACTACCTACGCAGCTGGGTCGCATTCGACTTCTGTGTGGGAGATATATATCGGCCGTCTGTTGTGTTGGTAGTTATCCGTGGTTTCTTCATGAAATCGAGGCGAATAATTGTGCCGAAATAATAAACTGGCCACGATCGGCGCGCCAGTCTTTCCTTCCTCGTTCTTGCCCCCCTTTTTCTCCTTACACACACAGACATGCACACTTGCATTCCTGCGTTCCATACATGTCTGGAGACTAGTCGGGAGCGTAAGCTTCCCCGGTTGGCACGTTGCCAATCTGGGGAAGATACTCAGTGGAGAAATAAACCCTGCTAGAAAGCGTATAGGTCGGCGCTAGATCTAGCGATCCAGCTCCCAAGAAATACCGTCACGATATAACATGCATTACACTTACAGAACGAATGTCGAATGTCTTCTGTAGTCAACGCACCCGGAATAAATATTCACTCGAACCATACCCTTGCATCTCTTCCTTTTTCTCCATCGCCACCATACTGCCACGCATCAACTCCTCCCACTTTTGCCGTTCACCTTCGCCTTCTGATACTTTTCCGTCCTCATTTCTAGTCCTTCACCTCCGCCCCTCTTCCGTCTGTCGCCTTTCCTTTCTCTTGTCCGCTTGGCGAACCCTCGGGGTCCCGCCCGCCGCGTCGCCCGCCGTTCCCGCCCCGTGGCGTCGCGGGCACTGCGGTCCGCGCGCTGCGACCGCGGCCTTCGCCCCAGACGCAGCCTAATTAGTGGGCTTGTTCCCCGACAATGAGACTGCGCGCGCCGGGTTTGCAGTTGTTATTTTTGTTCTTTGCGAGCGCATAACAGCCCCTCTTGGCTGGTCTTATTTCGAGGATAGTTTTTTAAGTTGTGAGCTTGTGCGGGCTGCCTCTCTTGGGACAAGCAGTCATGTTGGTTTCTCTATTTTCGTGAGTTAGTTGCCATTCTTGGTTGTTGGCTTTTATAATGCGCATAACGTACAACTCACATGATTTATGTGTACGAGAGAGGAGGTTTGTGTAGATGTATGAGTGAATATGTGAACAGGGGAATGAGATGCACGTTTTGTTTCAGGCGGGAATGGATATGACATTGGAAATGATTATTCTACTTCGTTCAACAGAAAAACGTCATTAACGAGACAAAATACAATGCGTAAAAATGCAGTGCTGACGATTGGACTTTCGCATATGTGTCAGATAAAACATGCAGCGTTTTTCAGTTTTTAAAATAGCTCGTTCTTCAGGTTTCCAGTTGTTCCAAAAGTCAAATTTTGTGAACTTTACGAGTTAATGAGCTAAGTAACACAGATTCATTTCCATACAATAAAAATAATAACCGATTAATATACGTCAGAATCTACTGTTTCTGAAAATGTTGAAATTTTGTCAAAAAACCAGCTTTTGGTAGACCCTTCTACAAAAAAAATGTGTTCGTTTCGAAAACGACTGCCTGAATGCCGACTGCCGAATGCAATATTAGTACTTTCTTAGTTATATAATTTAAATGGTTTACCGGGAAAACTAGTTGCGCAAGAATTTTCAACTCATAAATGTTTACAGAAGTGATAATCAACGAGCGAGAAACGGTAAGTAGCTCGTAATGAAGAAGAAAAAAATCCTTCGTTGTTAAATATTTCATAGAGAATATGTAAATGTAAGCTTCAAAATGTTTGTTGGGCATATTGGGCTCGGGATTAAACATTATATACAGGCATAAACGGTCGTTCACTTACTTTTTACTTGAAATAGTTTACTAAAAAATGCCATGTCTAACTCGTTGTAAAATATGAATATCTAAATAATTTCCTATGCGCGCAGAAATTAAGAGAAGTGTGTGCAGCCTCCCGCCACGTGTGAGGCGTCTCTTATTTCGTTAGATTCTCAGAAACGCGGGGAAAATACAAAATCAATGAAAGTTTCCATTTTGACTGAAAAATGTGAATATTTTATTACATTATTTCCCAAATTCTCGCACCTGTTGTGACGACTATACTCTCATACTCAGTTCGTCAGTGCTTACAGCAAAGCTGACGTCATGCGATGAGGTCTGCTATAATCTGCTATTCAGTATTCACAAGCACCGTTTCAGAATATGCCAATTGATTTCATTTATTTTATTTATTTAGTAAAAAAACATAAAAACTGCAGGTGACGTATGGGGGAGATCATCTGCGTACGTTTTGTTGAGTTCCAGAATCCCTTCCCAACATTTTAACTGTAAATAGTTGAAAGATGAATAAAAGTTTTAAAAACTAAATAAATAATAATGAAATTTAAAAAAGCTTGAGATTATCAACATTTGAAAAATCAAACATTTTTGTTCTTGAGTTATAGAAAACGTATTTGTACGGTAAACGAACTGCAGATTTGATTTTCTGCATTGCGAACAAAATAGTAACACACCCTCAGCTCTATTCCTTTCACTACAAGCAAAAGGAGAGGTAAACTAAATGTGCGCCAAGTGAAGCTACATTTATGTCCAGAAGCAAAACAAGGGGCCATCTCAACATTTTCCCAATGGATCAGGGAAACTGGACGAAAACCTGATTGAGATGGGGCTCATCGATTCGGAAGCGAAAGTATTACATTACTTGTTACAGTTATATTAAATCTTTTAAAAATATATACAATACAAATTTAAACTAATTCATTATACTATATAATTGTTTTGTTAAAATAAACATTATTTTTCTGTTTGATGATCTGCATAGTCTCTAATTGTAAATAATATGTTATACAGCGAAACAAGTTTTACTTTTGTCTTAAATTTGTATACCGACTTTGATTGTTTAATGTCATCTGACAATGCGTTTTAAAGTAACGTACATGTATTTTATGTGAATTTCTTGTAGTGTGCTGCTGATACTGACGATTAATGAATGTGATTTCTACATGTGTTATAATTGTAAATATCAGTATTGCATGAAAATAGGTTCCCACCGTTAAGTAAGTAAGCCAGATCTTTGATTTTCTGGATATGTTAAGCGCTTTTGCACAATATACAATATAGAAAGTTGTCTACTTTCGACCTTCACCTAAATTTGACCGCACACGTATTTCTAAGCAGAATATCATTTGGATCATACAAGTTTACTTAATGTTTTTTGGCTGCTCTTATGGAATCGAGTCGATGGAATGTAAGTTTCTGTACACAAGATCACAAAACATATTGCAATGTTGTTGAATCTAGCTGGTCGGTACGGTTTGTAGAAATAGAAAGGAAGAAGATAAGATTGGTCTGGTATATAGAATATAAGTTTACACTCGGTGTGTTAAAATGAAATACACCATTAAGTAATTTGTCTGCCTTAATTGCAGAGATGAAATATAATTTTGCTAGTCACCATGTTGGTTCTTCACACTTTTCTAATTGCATATTAGACTTCTTTAATATACCATTCAATTCACTAATTTGCTATATTTTAACCCTTGTATGCAAGTTCAGTTCAAAATATTGATTTCTTACGGATATAATATTGATCATTAGAATAATGCGTGCAATTCATTAAATAAATTACTGTATTTTCAAAAATATATTTTCCCAAGAAATATATAATTTCTTTCAAAGCATTCTTCTATCTTTTTCTGTCCTGCATGAATAAGTTGTATTACTGTTATTTTCAATAAACACACCTTTTCTTCTTTTTTGTCACTCATGCAATTCTTTTGTGATTCAGCGTAGAAGACCGAGTTCAAATTAGGTATAGCGGTATCAACCGGTATAGCTGTTTGAACTGATTGCACCCTTTGTGTTCTCCTTGCCCTCTTTACCAGAAACAATGTAATTAAAATATTGTATTTTATATTGGAAGTATAATAGAGTATATTGTGGATGGTTTTGGTAAATTATTTGTTTAAATTGAATCTTTATTGAGAGCACCAATAGGAAAAATAAAATAACCGTTCCAAATTACGAGTTCAGGTTCCCAATTTCCACAAACGTGACATGTGCATTTGTGCTAATGTTGGTCATTAGTGTATGAAATAATTTATTAGAGACCAATATTCATACTTTTGTAGTCTCTTTAAATTATTTTTAATGGAAAAGTCGTGAAAAAGATACTGGACTCGTGAACCGAAATAAAATATCTGCGGAGTAATTTTCGGCTACATAAAGTAACAATGTTAATACACATTACATTATTTGGGGGATTTTTCGATTGATACTTTGGGGCTTTATTTTTTTAATGTCGAAACAATATATTATTGTAGTGCAGTGATGTTTGAGGTTATGTAAATTTTCAAATATACACACTTGCACAAGGCAAGATGGCTTAACAATTTCTCTCAAATTCTCAAACGTTTGTCTTTGTGATAATGACGCTTGTTTTGTGAACAAAATATTTCATATAAGATATATCATATGAACCAAAGGAAAATAATTAATTGGTCATGTATTTTATTAAGCAAATTGTAATGATTTGTATAAATATATACATATTGTAGTTATTAGTATTTTTTATACGTATCAGATCTTTTAATGCAATGCTCCTATTCACTAGAGGTCGTTGAGGTTCTAAGAGAAATTGGTGTTAATTATTTCCATTTCTTATTAGAATCTGCGATGTCTTAGAATATACCACAAATTACAGATTACAGGAGGAGAATAATGCTCAACACAAACGCTTGCATTGGACAACTTTTGTTTTTTACATTTTTGAGCATCCACGTACTGCTATGATTCACTTGGAATACCATATTTTATTTACTCGTTAAATTTAGAAAAGATTATTACAATGATGTATCTAGAAGAAGACCAATGATGAGAGCATATTGTGCATATTGATTATCTTTAAAAGAAATGACTTAATTGCTCTTGTAGCAGTTACTATATCGCTGTATTCAAATTTTAAAAGAATTCGCTCGAACATTAGAACATCAGAAGTATGCCTGTAAAAATGTTTACACATGTTAAAAGATCATCAACATTCAGATGAGGGGCATTTCTCTAATCCTCGCCTAATTATGTAAAAAAAACACCCTACGCTGTGAAAAGATAGGAAAAATGAAAAAAGAGAATTTCGCACTGAGAAACATAACGAGACAGTGTTGTCGTGTAGTCCTGCCACTTTCCGAGTGCGAGAGGAGTGCTGGCTCGAGTGTCTACCGCACTCAGTAGTTGGAAAATACGCTTCTAATTAGTTCACTTGCAGGCGGACAATGAAACAGCGCACGTTTCGTGAATTAATTTTTCCGACACGCGACAAACGGATGCTCTTAACTGCTCTTGCTTGCTAAAATTTTAACAGAGTTTTGTTATGTACGTAATGGTATGCAGTGTTTCCCATTTAAGAAAGAATTGCTGTTTTAACTTGACGATGTGTTTTTACGATGTATGTGTCACGTAGAATGTAGACAAGATTCAGCCGGGTCTTTCAGAGTTGTTATTGTGGTAGCCGCGAGCTCCGGGATTGGCGAGTTCGAATCTCGCATTGAGCATGGATGTTTGCTTTAATTTTGGACCAATCCCAATCACAATAGAGCAATTTAATACTCATAATCCTTCCAAGTTCTCTCGTTTCTCGAAATATACTGGAGGTGAAAAACACCCCACCAGGCGGAGACATTTTGGGTGATAAAGAAACACTCCACCGTCATCTTCTCACTTAGATGAAGAAATATTTCTAATGTCATTTCACTTAGAAACGTTTCGGTTTAGCGCAGTTCCTTGAAGATTTTGCTTCTTCTATAACATCCAGCATATTGCTCTTAAATTGAGTGGAAGATTTGAGGGTAGTTATAAGTATTTTCGAAGAAGAAATGTTCATGTTTTGGATAGAATCGAGAAAAAAAACGCAATGAAATTTGAAAATTATAAGATTTACGGAAAACTGATCTTCCTTGGCCAAAACGGCGGAAGGATTACGTATTGCTAATATTAGAGTACAACACTGGTGTGTTTTTTCACTATCTGATATGACTCGTCATATAAGTGTATTTGAAGCATAAGTTTGATTGCTGCGTGACAATGGAGAGTAAGTTTGAAGTGGAGTTATGCGCTGTGACGTGACCGACACCAAAACTCCTTACCCTTTAGTTCAAAGTTCAAGCGCCTTCATGATCTTAAGAGCTCCCAGAGACAGAAGAAAATTCTCGGCCACAATGGGCATACGAGCCACTATGATGTTAAGAAGTAGAGGCTAGGGTTAAGATTTCCAATAGTGTAAAAATGCAATGGCATGATATAATTGAGGAAAGGGAGCACCAGCTGATAACCGAGTGTCTAAAACAGGCGGTGGTGGTGGTGGTGGTGGTGGTGAAGATGATAATAAAGTAGGCATTCAGATATTTTCCTGGCATTTCTAAGAAAATGAAGAAATTGGAGACAAAAAATGGTTGAATTTAAAGCATTTAGAACTGAAAGAATCGTAGAACATTATAACAGATGAACCCTGATATTCAGAACGGCAGAATTTAGCTCAGAGGCAGGATTGTATTTGACTCAGTAGCGAATTTCACCGGGAGGCCCTAGGTTTGTTGTCCCGACGGTGGCTAGACACCTAGGTTGAATTTAGTCTCTATCCTGTACATACTTCTTTCCGCCTTGCGTTCTAATGGGTGCTGATTTCTCTTATCAATACCAGAAGAATGTTGAAGCAGTACTCTAAAAA
Organism: Teleogryllus occipitalis; assembly: GCA_011170035.1. Classification (NCBI taxonomy): domain Eukaryota; kingdom Metazoa; phylum Arthropoda; class Insecta; order Orthoptera; family Gryllidae; genus Teleogryllus; species Teleogryllus occipitalis. The sequence goes on along the minus strand of BLKR01004037.1, from coordinate 57,983 downwards.
ATGGGCCATGAATCGGGAGCAATTCTTCCCACCTCTCTCTTGTTCTCTTGTCTCAAGTTACACACACACACGCACACAATTACATGCACTACACTACCCCACATGTCGGAAGACCCGAGCTTGTCTCGGTAGTACTCCGCAGTGGCAGAGATACCTGGAGGAAGAAATCCCCCGCAAGCCGACGTATTGGTCGGCACCATATCTCACCATTCAGTGGGGGAAGATCACCCCCACCACTTGGGAAGATCCATTCACTACACGAACGGTCTAATCACCATAACAATTGACGTAACCGGAAACATGATTCAATCAGTCCCATTTTAAGTTGAAAATGCCTAAAAACCTTTGGAACTCTCAAACACAATGTGTGGACGAAAGGAGTGTTTCTACCCCCAACGAAGTCCATGCTTTTTCTTTGATAGTTGCACTTCGTGTGAATAATATCGATCACTGCCTTTACTTGCAGTAATTTCTACTCGAAGGAGACATGTTAGAGCTCACAAATGCATTTCGCGTCCCATTTCAAATCGCTTTACATAATTGAGTTTCTTTTTTAGTGCATCAAAATTTTGTAATTTTCCGATTTTTGTCAAAGACTGATATTTCTAGATTTATTTGCAGCGCTCCATGAGTGAAAACAAAATTCTTAGGATGAAAATAATGTATTTATATTATTAAGCCAGTGAAGGGGAAAGGAAATCATAAATTGCACAATTCTGAGTATTAGAGCTGTTATATTCAACACCAACAAACGCAAGTCCTCAAGGGGTCGTCTGTCCAATCGCATAGAAGTGTGAGGTGGGAATCGCCTTGCTAGTTAGTTGGGTTAGCGCCGCTCCCGGCTTGACAAGTGTGTGCGGCGCGAAGTAGCTCCTGGGGCAGGGGGAGGGCGGCGGCGGTGGTGAGGGGAGGCCGGTGCGCCACATCCGCGCGCTCACGAGTTCACACGGCAGTTAGCGTGCTCTTATTCCCGCGAAGTGTGCGTGCACACTTAACCTGTTGCATGTACGTGCTCGCGCGCGAGCTCGCCCGCGTTTGCGCCCGCGCACTCCCGCCGCCCCTCGCCGCTGCCCCTCGCCCGCGGCACCTCGCCCGCGGCACCTCGCCCGCCACCCGCTGCCCGCCCATAACCCGCTGCCCACTGCCCGTCGCCCACCCAGTCGTGTGCAGGGGACGGCGCAGGGCGAGGTGGCGGGGGTGGGCGTCAGGGGCGACGTGAGGCGCGCGCGCGCTCGCCGCTGTGTTCGCAGCTCGTTTCCTTTCGCCTCACGTGCCCGGCCCCCGCCCCCCGGCCGCGCCCGCCGCGCCACCCTCCACGAGAGGCGTCGCTCGCTGCAAAGAGGCGGCTGGCAGGTGAGACGAGCCCGATGCGCCCCGCCCACGGAATAGACGGAGGATGAGACGCAACCACCTGTGTCTTGGACGTGGAGATGGAAATGTTTCTTTCCGTACTTATTCAAGTATTGTGGTAAAAGATGTGGAAAAAATTGTGGTTATTCATCGCCGCAGGTGAGGGATTCGATTTGGGCGTTTTAAGACTGGACGATAGGAATTTATCATATTGAGGGGCGTTTTCCTAATGCATTTGCTAAGATAGTAGAAACAAATGCTGTTTCATTTATACAATTTCAACGTAACGCATGTAATTCTTTCTCAAATTTGACAAAAGTATTCTCATATTAAAAATGTTAAGGATGTTATATGTATTTATACATATGGCATTTGCCCCTGATTTCTAGGCAACCCGTATGCACAGATGTTCGGCAGGATACGTTCGTGAATCTGCGGAACATCTGAGCGAACACTGCGCAGTTACCTTCACTAATGGCACTAATATATTAAATTACTGCAACGAGTATGAACAATGGCTAGTTGAAAGAACGCTCTCTACCGTACAAGCTAATATTTGCGAGATCTCTTACCCGTAGCAGAATACGCTCGCTGGTCGCGAATTCAGTAAAACTTGCCATGGAGTTTAGAGGGCTGCCGCTCAGTCCAAAGGACGCCAGAGCGAATCGTCCGCTGCGGATCGCTGCGCAGGGACGCTGATGTTGCTAAGAGCGTCCTTTACTTGTCATGTCGTATGCGTAACTTCGTCGACATAACTAACTCTTTAAAGGGATCAAGACTGCTCTACTCGGAATCGATCTACTTAGGGCGCGGAATCCGCGTCGTCGCGTGCGTGCCCTTATCGAATCCCTTTGGTAAGATCCTCGGCTGCGGAAGATGGGGTGGGGCCGTTCTCGCAGCTGCAGCAGAATGAATGAAACATCGAAGGCTCGGACCGACTTAGTTGGCTCAAGGCATCAACTGATGTCACTGCGGTGCCTCTGACTGGGAAGTCCTAGGGTTCGAGCCCTGACAGTGGCAGGATTTTCTACTCTAGTTCATAGCTACGTCGAATTCAGCCGCTGTCTGGAGGAGAATTCTAGCGGCCGCCTGCTCTGATTCATAGTTTTCCGTTGTTGTTTATTTCGATCAACACCACGCGAATGCCGGGGAAGTACCGTAACAAATTGGCCACGGACCGCGCGCTTTCTTTTCTTCCTCTTCCTTGTCCTATCCTCACCTCTCACTTACAATTACACTCACGTAAACTACATTACCACACTTGTTGGAAGCCAGTCGGGAGCTTAGAGCTTGTCCTGGCTGGGGCGGTGCCAGGCTGTTGGGAGATTCCTGGTTGGAGGAAATTCCGCAAGCTGACGTAGGTCTGCGCCGGATTTTACCAGCCAGCGGGGGAAGATCACAGTCCCAACCAGCGATAAAAACATGCACTGCATTTACGGGATTACACATACGGGACTTATTCGCCCGGAATCATTAATCAATCAATCTAATGCTCGACGGATCTGTCGGAGATAGAATCGTGATAACGAACGTAACACACGGACCTGGGTTAAATGGTCTTTCCTGACGGATAACGTTGGGGTTATAAAAGCGTCACGGCTTTGAAATAAAGGAATTTATTAAAGATTATTAATGACAGCCATAAAAAAAAGGGTTTTCCGACTGCTTCCCGAAACATCAACTGTGTGTTCCTGTCGATTATTAATTTTTTTTTCAAATGCTGTAGAAAGAACAGAAATGTATATAATTTCCCTTTCTATATAATATTTATTTATTTTTTAATTATAATTATTCATTATTTGTCAATATTTGAAGATGAAATGATCACTTGATCACATTTTCCTTTTTTTAAAATAATCACTTATTTCCACCTAATTGAAGCATCTTAAATCCCGGGATGATCACAGTTGTGTAGTAGTAAAAGTGCTTATGTGTAGGAAAGAGAGAGACTTGTTACGTAACATATGCAAATGATATTGTGATTATATCAAATGATGTGGGAGGCATGAATGCAAATTTATTATAATTAACATACATTTTAAAAAATTCCGGATAATAGAAAGGTGACACTCGGCGTACAGAAGAGTAAGATGATGAGTAGTAATTAAGGAAAGGTGGTAGTTATGAAAGGTGTGGGGGATAATCAAGAAGAGATTTTATACTAACTGGGGCAGAAGGATGAAATGTTTGATAGTCGGGAGTGGTGTGTCTGGATGCTGGGAGCAGAGATCCGGGGATGGAAGGAGAAAAGAAAGGGGAAAGAAGTCCACTCTTACGGGACTGAGATAGAAAATTACAAGGAGAAGGAGCGCTTGAGAAAATTCGTAACTATAACTTAATAACTAAAGAAATAAGAGTGTGCTATAGGCCTAGATACCTAAAGTAGTAAGAAAAGAAAATAGGATAAGAATGTCGGGATTTAAATTGGGTAATGAGGTTAAATGCAGGACGGACGGGGGGAGAAAAATGTAGGAAATGTGAGGGAAGGAAGAGACATGGGAGCATGCAATGAAAAGTGTGGGGAGTGAGAGGGCAGGGAAGAAGGGAGAGATATTATAGAGTGAACCAGGTTCTACAGAACGGTGGGGAGGGGAGAGAGAGATGAAATTGAGGAAACAAGAAAAGGGGTGGAAAGGATAACACGAGCAAATAAGGGAAATGAAAAGTGTTGTAAAGATGTAAAAAGTACCAATGTAATTATGCAAAGTTGTAGTTTTGATGCATGCTTATGATTTAACTTGGAGATAACATTTAACATTACTCATAATTTTAGTGTCAATGTTCATTAAAACGTAACTCGTAATTGTCTAAGATGTATTATATTTTTATTTATGTTGAAAAATGCAAGTAACCTCCTAATCGCGTCACACTTTCGAATCTTTCCTCCATTTAGACAAGTTTTCATATTCTTCTTCATAAAATGTTTCGGTTTCTCAGGCATTCTTTAAAAATACTATCCATTTAAAATATCTGAAGGAACAGTATCTTCCTCTGAATCTGTGTTGACTACCACATAACGTATGTATGGAATTTTCATCATCATTCATTCTCCTCTAGTTAAAATACGAACCAAAAACTTTCATACTCTGTGAATCATATTGATAGTCATGGACATTTGCATTCTGTGTTTAAGTTTGTAAGCGTTTATAAAACTACAAATTAAAAAAAAGATTAAATATAAAATATTTTATATGACTCTGTATTTAATAAAGCTTAGTCCACTCAGGAGAATTATGTCTCTCATGCGTCGCATTTGAGACGCAACATTTGCCTCTCCTGAATAAAAGTGTAGCTTGTTATATAAATAACTATGAAATGAATGCTTTTTCTTACATATTCAAAACCGAAAAAGGCATTCTAACAAGATAAAACTGGTACTTAATTTTTTCCTTCTAAAATCGTACCTGTGTATTGCATTTTTAATGTAAAGCAAAAATATTGTCCTTGAAACTCAGTCAACTCCGTTAATTTAAATAATTGTAATATTAATTTTGAATCTTATAATGTCTTAAGACTCGAAAAGTCCCCGAAGAAATAAATGTTGTGGATGTTACGTATCGAGTTCGGGTGGAGCAAAAATTGCGGCTATAGAAAACCTCTTATATCCAAGTGTAAACATATTTGAATGTGATATTTCAGTATAAAATGTATTTTGGGATTTACATTTCCCCAATATTCTTGGAAACGATGCGTGAGTGTTATAGCCATAGGTGTATTTTACGTTTTGAAATAGAATATAAAAAAGAATGTGAAACCAAATTCACTTATCGTATTCACTTAATTAGGAGTCATAAATTGCAATCGATATTTTAACAAATTTATTTGTTTGCTCGTCTCTGACGGCCGGGTAGCATTCATTCTTCGTCAGTGATGCGCAAAACCTGCAAACATTGCTACATGCTCGAAAGTTCGCTTTGCTCGCTCCATTCCCTTCAGCGTTCGATTCGCTACACAATCTTCGAGAAGTTTCCTCGCCATTTGCGTGAATGTTGTGCGATCCGCCTGGTTGCGTGGTTAACGATTTGGCATAGCAGGGTCTCGCGCCACAGTCTCTCCGAGACGCTGCAATCCGGATGCATTTTCTTGTTCCCCAGTGCGCAGTATCTTGGAGTATCCTCTTTACGACGTCTACTTGAATGCAGTGATACAATTCTCTAGCTCACACGATGTTTTGGTCATTTTAGGTATGGTTCCAAGTTTTTGGCGTTTTTTGCTTGGTAACGTTGTGTTTTAGGTACTCTCGAGGAAAGTCTGTTTACCATAAAAAAGAAAGAAAAAACAGTCTGGTGGCTAATCTAAAACTAATCTAGTGAATAGAATGTTGTTAATGTTGGTATTTAATGGTTTAGACGTTATTTTAAATAATGGTTGTGTAAAAACATAATATTTTTGTTGTGTACTTCCATACTATATTCAACTTTTATGGATGAAATCATTTAATGGTTTTTTGTTTTACTGTATATCTAGAGTACTAGTAGATGCATTAGAATGTATAGAAACCTTATCCTTCCAACATGCCTGAATTACATCAATTTTGATTATTAAAATAATCAATATTCTGTATTTTTTGAGTTTAAACTTGTCACGTAAGAAGAAAATGACAGTGCATTATTATGAGGAGATTATTTTTGCAAAATACTACGAGCTATCGTATATCACTAAATCCAGAGATGTGTATGATGACTTAACGGTAATGACAAATAAAGCGTTAGTGGCGGCTGTGGCTGCAGTGACGGATGGAGCAGGTCCCGAAGCTTCGTTTAACAATTGCTTTGAACGTGACTCGAATTTTATGACTTCATGAAGTACTCGGGGATTGTTCAGTAGTTTCGTTCTGACGATTGGGGATTTATCAATGTTAAATTTAGATTATTAGATTAGATTTAGAAAATTAAAGATTTATCAATGTTAAAGAAGCATTCTAAGCAAGTTAACCACTTTATTGACTGCCTACATCGGTATCTCCTTAAAATATTGCGCTTCATTCAGAAAAGTTACTTACTGAATTTCTCAAGGGGGATATTGGAAATATTTTTGTAATTGGGTGTGTTAATATTACAGAACGATCTTCATTGTATTATATCAGCGATATATTGTTGTAAATTTTTGTTGGCTTATTTGGTGGTTAAGTGTCAAACCAGCATTATGGACTACTTAATATTTCCTTTTAATGTAGGGATACATTTGTATTGAAAGTTAGTCTTATTCATTCTGTAAATGACCATTTAACGATGAAATTAAACAGTGCTAGTGATAGAACGAAAGCCAGAAAACTAGATTTTCTAAAGGGCTTCCGTGATGCCGTTTCCTCCATCATGATATTGTCAAGGAAGATGTTGATTTTGAAGCTCTGAGGCCCAGAGGCCGACTGTTTGCATTGCCGTGGCACTAACACGCAAAGTCACCAGTACCAGAGGAGTTTGTGGCCTCAGGGATGGACAGCTAACCATGAGGCTCTATTCTCAGAATCCTGCCGTACAGAGCACATAAACTCTTTGGGCCTGCACGTGGATTTATGCCAGAAGGGGCCCTCTCTCTCTTGTAGTCCTCATCCTTGCTTCCAATAGGTATTTGTATCTCGGCGAGGTGCTTTCCCCTCCCATGTTCCTAGAGCGTCCTACGGCCAGTGTAGGAAGCGATAAAATGCATTGCGTCACTTTAACTTGCACGCGCGTGTCGTGTCGCGCCATGTCGAGCCGTTTCCCGCCGTTTCCCGCCGTTTCCCGCCGTTTCCCGCCGTTTCCCGCCGTTTCCCGCCGTTTCCCGCCGTTTCCCGCCGTTTCCCGCCGTTTCCCGCCGTTTCCCGCCGTTTCCCGCCGTTTCCCGCCGTTTCCCGCCGTTTCTCGCCGTTTCCCGCCGTTTCCCGCCGTTTCCCGCCGTTTCCCGCCGTGTCGCGCCGTGTCGCGCCGTGTCGCGCCGTGTCGCGCCGTTTCGCGCCGTTTCGCGCCGTTTCGCGCCGTTTCGCGCCGTGTCGCGCCGTGTCGCGCCGTGTCGCGCCGTGTCGCGCCGTGTCGCGCCGTGTCGCGCCGTGTCGCGCCGTGTCGCGCCGTGTCGCGCCGTGTCGCGCCGTGTCGCGCCGTGTCGCGCCGTGGGGCCGTGTCGCGCCGTGGGGCCGTGTAGGGTGGGGTCGGATCGTGTTGGGTCGGGGTGGGGCGGGGTGGAGCGGAAGCGGGCGGTTTGGGGCGAGGCGGGGAGTGGCGTGGAGTGTGGAGGAGATGCAGCGAGGGGGTAGGGGCGGAGGACGCGGGGCGACGCGGGGCGCGAGGTGGGTGGCGCGGGAGGGTGGCGGCGCGACATCCAGGAGCGAGCGCCCCAGCGGTGGCGGTGTGGCAGCCGCAAAGCGAGCGAGGCGCCGCAGAGGCCCGCTTCCACCGCTCGGAGCGGTGCCTTCCCTGCCGTCGCGCGCCGCTCCACAGCGCCACGCCGCGCGCTGAAAACCGGCCCAAACACGCGCCTAGGCTGCCCGCACGCAACGCGTCCATTTATTAAGAAAGTACCTGGTGTATATTCTATACAAAATTCTTTTAGATGAATGTTAAGGTTGGATTTGAATGATGATATAAGTCTGTAAACACAATTTTGTATTGACAATAATGTCGCACATCATGAACATGGGGGCAGTTTTTCCACTCCATGGTACATGAGCTTAAAACAGTCGCTATTTTCTAAGAGGGCAGCTCTTAATTGCAATAGCAATAAAATTTATAATGGTTCATCCTGTACCATATTAATTTCTCGAATGTCTTTTTGTTTTTCCTTGCAAATCGTCGGACAAAGTGTATTTAGTTAACACAGTTCAGTTTCAGCCCACTGTATTTGTGTGCAGTTTAATTTTGGGACAATATAAAATATAACGCTTAAAATTTAAATATATTTTAAAAGAGAATCAAAATTGCTTTGTATTTATAAATCAATTCCAAAAATCTCATGAGACAAAAAGTTATAGTGAAGCAAATTTATTTTCACTGGTAGTGTGCAAGACGATTTATTAGGCCGAAGCGATTGACTTTCAAGGCGTCGTTTGGTTTGGTTTTTTCGTGTTTCCGGGCGCGTCAACTGCTTCGGTCATTAGTCCCGTTAGTGTAGTGCATGTTTTTTTCTCGGGAGATGGCGGTGATCTTTCCCCGCTGGATGGCGAGATCCGGCACCGACCTACCGTCGGCTAGTGGAGTTTCCCCCTAACCAGGACTCTCCCACCAGCAGGGCACCACCCCAGCCGGGACAAGCTCTAAGTTCCCCACCGGTCTCCCGGAGTATGTGGTTGTGGTGTGTAAGTGTGTGTGTAAGGGGGAGAGGACAGGACAAGGAAGAGGAAGGAAGGAAAGATCGCGCGCGGTCCGTGGCCCGTTTGTTAGGGTACTGCTCCGGCATTCGCGTGGTGTTGATCGGAGAAACGACGGAAAACTACCGATCAGAGTAGCCGGCCGCTAGAATTCTCCTTCCAGGCAGCAGCTGAATTCGACCTAGCTGAAAAGCTAGTGTCGAAAATCCTGCCGCCGTCAGGACTCGAACCTAGGGCCTCCCGGTTAGAAGCGCTGCAGTGACATCAGTTGATGCACTGAGCTACCGCTACCGGTGCGTCGTTTGAAGGAAACGTTTATAAATCTATGCTTATTTTTAGTTTTTAGTACTTTAAAGTGGGAATGGAAATTATTAATGAATTACTGTATTAATAAAGCTGGTTTGCCCACGCGCGTTTCGGCCTGATCCAGACCAGTGTGCGCCGCGCCGCGCCGCGCCGCGCCGCGCCGCCCGCGTGCGTTTCCGATCAAGTAATCTCGGAAAGTGCTGCGAGTGCGGCGCCGGCGCCGGCATGTGCCTGTTGCTCCGTGCGGGGCAGGTTGGTGGGATGGAACGGGAGTGAGTGCGTGCGTGCGTACATGCGTGTGAGCGGAGCGTATGGAAGGGAAAATTAACGCATGACGAAAAAACGGTAAGTAATTAGAGAGCTAACAAGTAAGTAGCTAGAGACTCGGGTACCGAAAAGTTACATAGGTAATTCGAGAGGTCGTCTGCACTAAAACGATGAAGCTTCGTACTTTCGATAGTTTCTTGATGTAGGAAGAGCAAACATGAGTGAATATGAAAATGAAAAAGGGGGAAGGTGTTGAAAAAGATGGTAACAATATATCATAAAGAACAGTTTATTTAAAATAATATAATTGTACGACGATCAAGTCAGAAAGAAGCGAGTTGATATCGATAATAATTCAAAATACAATGAAGAAGGCAAGACGACTGTAAATATAACGGATATTTGAAGAATAATTCAATTTAATTTTTGCTTACGGTTAAAACATGTAGAAGAATCTGTAATCCGTTACAAAATAATAAATTCACTTCAAGTATAGTTATTACGCCCAATTTTTCATTATTTGAAAAAAATTGAGCTTTCATATGTTTTGGACAAAATACAGTAAGCGCGCGCGTTGTCGTCCGGGTATGGCTTTTCGTTCCGAAAGCCGAGAACGGAGGTGAGTCGAATTTAAAGCGCTAAACCATTTGCGGCGGGCGGCGGAGCGTGGCGGCGGAATCGGGAAGCGGTGGCGGATTGCCGCGCCACGACGCGCGACAAAAGCGCGCTGGCAGAGTCGCGCGAGCGCAGCCAGCGGCGCTTTTGCAGGCGGCGGAATCGCGTGGCGCGCCCCGCGTGACGCACTGTGTGTGTGTAAGCGCGTACTCGAGCGAGCGCGTACTCGAGCGAGCGCGTACTCGAGCGAGCGCGTACGCAAACGAGCGCGTACGCGAACGAGCGCGTACGCGAACGAGCGCGTACGCGAACGAGCGCGTACGCGAACGAGCGCGTACGCGAACGAGCGCGTACGCGAACGAGCGCGTACGCGAACGAGCGCGTACGCGAACGAGCGCGTACGCACCACGGTCGCCGCGTCGTGGAAGGGTCTACATCTTCTCATCCCACCCCCTATGCCCTGCCCCCACCCCCCTTTTGCCTTTGTCGGCCTTTGCTGGATCGTGTCGAAATGACGTGGGGGGGGGGTATTTGGACGCTAATTTACGATGTGGGCGTGAGTTGGATGTGGTGAATAGATATACCGACATTTCGTTTTTTTTATCGGCATGGTGTTGGTTTTTTGGGGTTTTGACTGGCGGAACTTTGTTGAGTTTGATGTAGCTGGAAAGTAACAGTAGAACGTGCTAATCTTGGACACCGTTTGACTATAGATCTGTATGATTTGCATAGTATTCAGTACTAAATTGTGTATGGAGTGTTAGCAAAATTCTTCGATTGGTATAGAAACCATTCAGCCTGAAGGTCGTTTTGTTGAATTCACTCTGTTGCTTATCTGGTATTAGTTGTTTTTTTAATATGATAGAGGTTTTGCGCTCGTAGTTGAAGTATGTCGAGTACGTTCCCATTATAAAATTAATTAATTCAAATCTCTAATCGTGTTACGTGACACACCCTGTCTTTATTGCATTACGTCAGATACGTGTGTTGTCGCTCGGATTCCGTACTTGCGCCATTTGAATGAAAATGTCTCTAATAACTCAAGGTAGGCGAGGGGCAGTTCGGTCCGTTCGTGTAGACAGTCTTCTACGCAAGTGAAAGATTCACGTATTCTACCATCGATATAAAACACAAATTCTTATGTTGATATTTACGTCGAGAAAGCACAACAGGTCCGCATGGACAATGCTTTACATTTAGATAAAACACGTCCACAGTTTATATATATATATATATATATATATATATATATATATATATATATATTGTTGCAAAAAATAAGTAGGAAAGCTAGAGTATTTTGGAAAAGGGTGCGAGGAAATCAATGACAGACTAAAAAAAACCATTGAAGTAAATATTTGTTTGTTATTATGTTTTTAATAAAAACAGAAGTTTTCGTTGATACGAAATTTTTAAACTGCCATTTTCAAGCTCCTAAAAGATAAAAAGCTGCAGGATTTTTTAATATTAATAATACAACTATATGGATCTTCAGTGTTTAGACTTTTATCAAAAAGTTGAAATTTGTGTCTTTAAAAAAATACCTGTCCAGGAATATGCGAGTAATTTTTATTTCCAAGCCTTAAAAACATAAAATGCAGGATTTTTTAACATTAATAGTATTTCAACAACTATAGGGAATTGCATTAATTAGACTTTTATCAAAAAATTGAAATTTGTTTCTTTAAAAGAAATACCTGTCCAGAAATGTGAGTAATTTTTATTTGTTTAATAGAATGTGCCATTTTTGTACTGAAGTAAAAACTTTCACCGTTCAGAGTTTTTGGAAAAAATGAAGAATTTTCTGTTGGAAGTCTGGAAGCTCGCGATCATCACGCGGGAAGCTAAGAGCGCGAAATCAGATGAACGCGCGCCTGAAGACACGCGCGATATGTTATGACCTGGAAGGCTGCAGGAAGTCTTTATTTTACGTTACTGGAGGAAAGAATAATGGGAACAATACTGGAATGGCCTCGTAAAGCCCCTCTGTGAATTTCATCTCGCTTGGAAGTATTGCCTGTCGCTTTTTATTGGTGGATGTGGAGATGCACAGTTGGTGGATGTGGAGTGTTAATTAAGAGTAATCTACTCACTCCGTATTCAAACATGCTGTACCGTGTCAACTTTAAGGGATCAAAATTGATCACAGGAAACAATATGTAATAATGAAAAATAATGTGAGAAAACTGTAAGACTTTCCGAAAACTTGAAGGAAATATGGATAATGTAGTCAGTTTTTTAATGTAGGTGAATTTTGTAAGGCAAATGGTGTCCGTAGATCCTCATTCCGTAGATTACTCGTACGAAATTGAATAATAAATCAAAACACTGAAAACAAGTGGTTATACAACACCATGCATTTCCTGCTACAAGTCGGTGACAGGAAGTAGTTAATGACATTACTTAATGAAAGATGTTAATGAAATTAGAGAAGTATGAAAATTCAAACATTCAACATGTTATTGTTTACTGGAAGAAACGCAGTTGAAATTCGAAAAGCCAACATTCCGAAATTTGTGTTTCGTGTGAGAATACATGATTATATGTAGTGTTCTCAGGTTTGAAACGCTCATTGCTAATGAAATACTATTAATTATGTTTACGACAAGATTAATAATAATAATAATAATAATAATAATAATAATAATAATAATAATAATAATACGGTGTACAAAGTGACATTTTCCTCAGGTGCTTCTATTATGAAGATGTAGTTTGGACAATCAAATTATAAAATCAGAATCTATATAACTAATTCCCAGTGCACATAGAAATTGAAAGAAAGTTATGGTGTCTTCTATCATGTTATGTTGTCTAATTACGTTCGATACTCAGGATCTCGGGAAAAATAAAAATTACAATTTCGATTTCGACAGAAAATTGCGAAAATTTGGTTGTGTTGTTCCGCCTATTCTCAAACTGTGCGTACCAAATTCATTCTAATAATAATAATAATAATAATAATAATAATAATAATAATAATAATAATAATAATAATAATAATAATAATAATGTCTATTTCTGGCGATACTCATACTCATTGATAGTGCGCTACTGCTTGCGGCGTCTATGGGCGAGTGGTAGTTTACTGAACTTTGAACCGCCAGTGAGGTGATTTGATCCCGGCTGAGGTGTGTGGATTTTTGAAATGCGGAAAACCCTACGTTGGCCATGTCATGCTTGTGACATTTAAAAGTCCGTGGCAGGTGCCCGGCAAAATGAAATACTCCCAGCAATGTCCCGTCCGGCAATGTAAAACGAGTTATCGTCTTCTTCCAACCGTTCGTATATTATTGAGACCAACATCTGACGTAGGAAGTAAAAATCAGACCAGGTCCATCAGATAACGCCCTAGGAGCGCACATGCATGAAATAGATGTCTAGGGTTCAAAAGAAGCTTCGGTCGAAAATACGGGTGCAGAACTACGACCAATTGCCATTTCCTGGCAGACAACTCCATAAGGTCAATACATAAATAAATACTACTTCCTATGCTCCTGTAATTCGACAGCAACTATCCAAGGAAGAGGTCACACACTATTAAATATTTGAGTTCTACATATTACGTTATAGATAGCAACTTTTTTACATTCTTCTTCTGTGAAGAACTGTTGTATTGTATAGATACTCTACTACGTTATGTTATTGAAGAATTCGCTAAGGCTGTTTTTGTGAAAATCTTTTATTGGTTTTAGTGTAATATGTGTGAACATCATTTGCTTTTATTGATCAGTGACTTGTCTAATCATTTAGTGTGGTTTTGTTGAGCAGCATTTTTGCTGTGTGCAGGCCGCTAGTAGTAGCTTCTTGGTGACTAATTTATCGACTAATTGTCTAGAATTCATTAGAATTCATTTATAGGATATTTTAAAACTGTGATGAATTTGTTTGTATTAATTTCAGTATGGTCAGGGCGAACTGATGTTGGCGTCTGGAAAACTGGAAAAAATCAGGGTAATTTGTTTCCAAAATTTTATCGTCACCCGGTTGAGAAATGTATTTCTCAAATTAATAAAATAAAGTAGTATTTTGTAAAACTTATATTCGTCAATTAATGCAACATGTATGTGACTAGTCACAAGTACTGTCGAACTTCGTCATGCGTAGTTTTAATTTACAAGATACATATCTAATGAACTGTTAGAAATTTGCATATTGACGGTCTGGTGTGTGTGAATGAGGCGACGATCAGCCTGATACTTTGAAGTGTGAACAATGGCCTACATGTGTTGTGCTCCCCGGGGTTTGGTGGTAAATTCGCGTTTCAATTTTCAATTGAAAATCCAATTGTGGGAAATCGGCTATACGTTGCGCATTATGAGTTGTCTCCTGTAACGCCTCAGGCCGAAAATTTCTATATTCTCTATGCCATGAGCTAAATGCGATTGCATTGTGTATTCTGTTTATTCCATGTTGCTTTATATTCTGTGCATATGAGAGATTGAAACTGCATTGCTGCTACAGTTTCCGCACGACTGTTCCTTTACAGAATATTGAAACACTTTAGGACATATGGTTTGAATTAAATACTTTAATTTGTACCATTTTTGTTTACATCATAGTCTCACCTCTGCAAAAATTATTAATATAATTGTTTTAAAGCTAGCTTAACGCGATGCCTTCGGCGAGTATTTTTATGTTTATGTACTGTATGTGATCCATGCCAGCTCATAATTAGACATTTTAGACATAATAGCCACCTGGCTCGACCAATCTCGGGCAGAAAAGTTCCATGAAAATATATCGATATAATTTAAAAAAGTGATTACAAAATTAGGTTTAATTATAATAAATCTGAGAAATCAAGTCACAATTCATGTAATGCGGGGAAGGCATTGTTGTGCCACGGAGCGTTTACCTATGCAGAGGTCTTGAAACCACCCCAAAATACGTTTCTTCTAGAATTCTGACATTATATCCTGTAAAGATATAGCTAAAAATAGTATTATTCGATTTGTCTTGTCCAGAGAAATTGAATGACCTATTAATCACCACTGTAGATAACATAAGAAAAAAACAAAAATGCGTTTTAGGTTTTTACACACGTTACACGTACGGATGTTATACGACGACACGCGAACAGATGGAGAGGTGGATACATGGAGAGGCGGACGCACGGACAGGGCGACAGGTGGACAGGCGGACACACGGATAGGCAGACACACGGAGAGGCGGACACATGAACATAAGTACAAACGAACAGGCGGACGTTTCTCGCACTGTCATATCGACGTCTTTCTAAGTGCCATCTTATATGTCTGTAACCACAAACATTTCTCTGGCATCACTTGAAACTTCTTTTTTGCATTCTCCCGTACCTCCTTTTTTTTGGGCATGCTGTCCCGATCGTACTTTGGTATTCACTAACTGGTATTCACTAATTTTCTTATTATTTTCATAATACCTAAGATTCATTTTCTTGGTTCACTATTCCTCTATTTTTGTTTTATTTTTAATTATTTTTTGTGTTCTTTCCTTGTCATCAATGTTCTACCAAGGGCCTTGAATACTTCTCCTGCCGCACACATTTGTAGTCCATTCAGTTCCATATGTAAATAGGCATGCGACTTGCCTTTTGTTCAAGGTTACTTTTGTGGTTCTTTTTATCTCTGACCCTCATGTTAATGGATGTTATTACCTAATGACTTGCCTGTCAACGTGCTACAGTAATTTTGCCTTAAGTTTAATAATAACTTCTTTGTAGCATTTTATTGCACAAAACCCAAACTGTCAGTAATTTAACCTCATATAAACAACAGTCACAATGGGCATCTCATCATTTTGTCCCATTGCACTATGGTAGCAAATGGCAATTGCAATACTAGTTTGCCTTCCACAAGGCGATCTTTTATGTGACTTCTTATTCAACAGTTCTTTCAAGAGGCATCTACCTTTAGTGTATGAATGTGTGTAGAAGTGAATTGAAAGACGAATGTAATAGATAGACGTAGTGTGGCTAAAAAACAACCGGATTAATGCTATAAAATCTTTTTTCAATTTTTTTAAGACTTTAACATTATCCCTTTCTATATACCATACCTCCTCCGCTTCACGTGAATTTTATATTGATCAAAGTTGTGATTAAAGTCATTGCCGGGAAGAATTTTCATGGTATCCACCGTTTTTGCTGTCACAGCTTCAACAGTTTCAAAACTCTTTCCTTTTAGTGCTAATTTCACCTTGGGGAACAGAAAAGTCACACGGAGCAAGATCCGTGTAAGAGGGTGAATGTTCCAACTTAGGGATCCTATATTTGGTCAAACCTTGACAGTCAATGCAGTCTGACAAGAGAATACACCAATACATTTACATTTACACGTTTTATTGATTAAAATATGCAACAGTCGATGTACATCATGCATTTTTATAATTCTGTGATATTAGAGTATTTGATTACGAGGTTTATAGTAAATTCAAATCTGTATAGCAGTAATTTATCTTAAATCAATTTATATGGAAACTCACGTTAAAACAATGTTGTGATTTTAAGAAAAATCTTGAACTTATTCAACACATCGTCATTTATCATTTTCTCAGCGATGTCAAAAAGATTTTTGCATATTTATTTCATGTTTGGTATCTGCCAAATAGAGCTGGGACTAGTAAAAGTCACTTTGTTCACAGTCACTTCTATTGTGCACAACTTTGAACTTATACACTTACATCGACCTACCATACGAAGAATTTAATATCAGAAAATTTCCATCTTCACGAATATTAAATGAAGGGCTGGAAAAGTAGCCAATAACTCTGGATTTGAAGTTCAAAGAAATCCATTTAAAGTAGTGACAGAGTATTCTGGTAATTTTGCGAGGAGGCGAAATTCTTAGAGAAGAGAATTACGTATTCCTAGAATGATGAGATAAAATTTTGGGATGATTTGGAGAAATGTAATACATACAATGAATATTAACATCTCTTCTATTTGAAGTTTCCATTCGTTGCATTAATATGTATTCATCTGCCAGTATATGAATGTAAGGGAATTTAATATTTCTTTCACAAAATATTAATCCTTACTCTTTTAAGCTTTGTGGTCAGATTTTCACGGAATCAGTGAGATAATATTTCGGGAATGGATTGATATTTTTGGTAGAAATATCTCGTTAAATTGTATGAGATACATTTTTACAATGTTAAAAAATACATTTCATCTGCTGCATTGCTTAAGTAAGTTCTCATCATACCCATGATTTTTCGGAAAAAGATTTCCAAAGCGTGAAATATACTTTTTGGAAAATGTTACAACTTATACATGTTCATTTTAAATTCTCGGCGTACTAAATATTACCTTGTTAAGAGAAAATTACTCTAATTCTGAAGCTGAAAGTTGCGATTTTTCTTCAGAAAAACTCGTATTTTGGGACCCTGATAAAAAGAGGATAAATCTTGTTCTTTTATGTAGAAATTTTCTTTGAACACATTGTGTACTCAGAGTTTACGTTTTTGTGTTTTGATAAGCCGTTCAGACGGGTTTCTTCTCAATTGATATTTCCGATTGTCGGATAGAGCAATTGTCGGATAGAGCAATTGTGCAAGTCTCATTTTCGTAGAACTCTCTAAATTTTCAAAAATTGCAAAAGTTCAAAAAATGACGGACTATTCTTACAACTACAATATTTAAGATAGAAATGTTTTCATGAATGTAATCACTGGCTTAGGTGGCTCTGGGCATCAAGTGATGTCACTGTAGTGCCTCTGACTGCGCGGTCCTAGGTTTCGGGCCCTGACGGTGGTAGGATCTTCGACAATAATAGGTAGGTAGGTCGAGTTCAGTCACATCTGGAGGAGAATTATAGCAGCCGGCTGCTCTGATCGGTAGTTTTCTGTAGTTTCTCCAATCAACGCCAGGCGAATGCCGGAGCAATACCCTAACAAACGGGCCATGGACCGCGCAATTTTTGCTTACTGTTCCTTGTCCTTGCCTCCCTCCTTGCTTACACACAGACCTACATCCACTACACTACGATACCTGTCGGGAGAACATTTGGGAGCTTAGTGCTTGACCCGGCTTCGGCAGTATTTCACTGGTGAGAGATACCTGGTTGGAGTAACCTCGCAAGCCGACGTGTAGGCCGGCGTCAGATATCGCTATGATAAAGGGGAAGATTGCAATCACTTACCACAATAAAAAATGCAATAAACTTACGAAACTAATGACCGTACAAGTTGTTTCGCCCGGAAACACTAATCAATCAAAGGATCTGAATGAAATCTTAATTTTTGAAGACATCTTGAAATAACGTGATGTACAGTTTTAAGAAAATATGTATTGTTTTCCCATAATTTACGGTCGATATAAGTAATTTTAAAAACAATATTTTCTCAAAACGGCTCTAATTTTTCTGTGATATTTTCTCGAATACAAAAAATGAAAGAGTATCAAAAATGTGTTTAATGTTAACTTTTACTTGACATATAAATAAATAAATTATAAAACTCATGCTTTCAACAAATTTTTAGAACGAGAAAAGACAAAACAAGAAGACAAAATCCAAATTAACAAGGCTTATATTGGCTTTCTTCAAAATCGTTCTAGTTTTTTGTTCAATTTTGTTCTGCGATAGACCAAAGACCGCTGATTCAACAAATGACGCAATTTCGTTGAGTGGCATGCCATGCCATGCCATCACTTCATTAGAAGTCACTTCACTAACGGGACTAATGACCATAGCAGTTGACGTGCCCGGAAACATCAATCAATCGGTGAACACAGGGGCAATGACGCAACAATGACGCAACGCGGCACGGCGCAGTGCCGCCGCTTGGTGTCTTGCCGCGCCTCTTCACACCGCGCCGCGTCTTATCTGTTTGTACCTTTACATTGAGGTCTCGCGTGAGGTTACGGTCGAAACGATGTTTTCTCATCGCTATACTGCGCAAGACAATGCGATTTATAGCACGTGATTGGTTGATTCGCGGCCCCTCCGTGCGGTGTGTCGATCACCACAAATGGAAATGAATTTGTAGCCCTTATTACGAGTTGTACTTGAGAGGGAACTCTTACATCTTTCAAAAATGTGGAGTAATATGTCTTGCTTTGTTAGAAAGATTAATCTTCTTTCTTTTGCCATTCAATAATACGGTCGCAATCTTCTGGGTTTGATAATTCAACAACCATCCATCCATGTAGAACACGATGTAGTATATCGGCCTCCGCCGGATTATCAAACTATGCAGCGAGGCAATTTCAGCTTGTCCATATCTTAACAATTGCAACGGAAAACCCCTTTTTTGGTGTTTTTAAGGGTGTCACACGTGTTTATAAAGGCGACCTTAGGTATTGATTGAAGTAGGGAAATTCGAGGAAAACTTGCATTTGCAATTTCTCGTCCCACATAAAGAGATATTTCGGCTAAAGAACGAAAATAATACAAAGCTTCATTTTGTAGCGTGTCTGTATCTTCTAAAAATGCACTAATATCTGAAATGCTGTTCTGCGGAGAAGCACGACTAATTGCACTCATCTTTAAACTCGCTATGTAGAAAAATTTACCATCGGAATATAGTAAGGGAACACAAAATAACAAGTAAATATTAGCTATGTAGGTAGATCCAGTAATTACCACTATGGAGATTTTTAGAGATTACACGGAGGCCCAATTTTTTAGCTGGTTCTTTCATGTCTCGCGAACAAACGGCCCCTTGCTTTCTTCCCACCGTGACGCGCCGATCGTTTGCGTCCCGCAACGGCGCATTGCCCGCGCCGCTGCGCCTCGTTTCATCCGCCCGCGCGCCTATCAGCTCGTAATGCCTCCGACGCACCGCTAATCCCGCGAGTACGCCCACTTGGCGGGGTGATTTCCACGGCGTTCTAGAGCGGAATCGTCGAACGGCAATTCTCGTCCGATCCCTGCCTCTGACCTTCCATCCTTTAGCTCTCTTGCTCTCTCTAGAGCTGGCTCTCCCTTCTTTCTTTCCTCTCTCTCTTGCTCTCTCCCGTTTTCCTTTCTGCTGCCTACCACTTGCGTGGTCGTCGGCTCGCATATGCCAAAGCCTATCTCTCCACCACATCCACAGCCCCGGCCGCCTCCTGCCACTTTTCTCTCCGGGTCTGCCATGGTTCTCATGAGCATGTTTGAACCCCCTGTCACGTGTCTCGAGAGGCAGTGATTGTTAGCTGCATTAGTTCACGGATAACTTTGTGACAGCACAACCGGTCGATGCATGCCACCTCATCTGTTCCTCCCTAATGACGACCAATCTCAACATCTGGAACTCCCTTATGTCTGATGGGGAAGCCCACACGATTGAACACCTACATTACTTACGTTTAGCTTTGAGCATAGTCGCTTCGTTATCAATACCTCTGTGCAGATTGCTTGGTATCATTGGGCCTGATTCAACGTCCCAGATCAATATTCTAAACTCTAATCTAATTTCCTTAACACCTCTGCACAGGTCTTTGAACTGGACATCTGATGTTCTCATTGGATTTTGTTACAATTGTGTCCACATGTTGACATGCTTGGGATGTGACACATTGATTCTGATGTTCCACTACAAATATTAGCAGCTTTCTTCTTCGGTCGCTGTTGAAGATGCATGAAGACTGTCTCAGTGGGTACTACTCTCACCCCTCTCATCACATCCCTATGCCGCAACTACCGACGTACATACCTCGCGTCGACACGAAACGTCGATCAGCATCCTCTTCTGATCGTATTCACCGATAAAACGAACCCTTATTTGCACTCGCCCTCAATCGCAACTTCTCCACGTCCTTGGTCTGTTTCTGCTCCGTCGTCTCCGGGCGAATGCTACGCCGGCCCGCGTCCTTCCTCGCACCTGCGACCTGTTGCTTGCAAGTCGCTCTGGATTGCCCGCCGTTAGCAAGGAATCGTCGGCCTCTCTCCTAATCCGCGGCGCCCGAATATCGCATCCACTCGGTTTGCTTCCAGTAATGCGATTCTCATTTGGATAAAAGCGGACAAATGCGGCTGGCACGGGCGCCCAGCGGGAGCGGAGCACCTTGCGCCCAAACGCGTTCGAAAGAGGGCGAAGAGGGGCAGAAGAGCGGATGTAGGTTAGTTGGTTTGTTCTTAGTAATTGCGGGCTCGTCAACTACCGAGATCATTAGTCCCGTAAGTGTAGTGCACGTTTTTTCTCTCTCGGGAGATGGCGGTGATTTCCTCTGCTGGATGGCGGGATCTGGCGCCGACCTACCGTCGGCTTGCGGGCTTTTCCTCCAACGAGGAAATCTCCCACTAGCGGGGAACCGCCCAAGGCAGGACAAGTTCTAAGCTCCCGACTGGTCTTCCGGCGTGTGTGGTAGTGTAGTGCATGTTAGTGTAAGTGTGTGTAAGGGATGAGGATAGGACAAAGAAGAGGAAGGAATGATTGCGCGCGGTCCTTGGCCCATTTGTTAGAGTAATGGTCAGGCATTCGCCTGGCGTTGATCGAAAAAAAATACGGAAAACTACTGATTAGAGAAGCAGGCCTCTCGAATTCTCTTCCAGACAGTGACTGAATTCGATCTAGCTGACAAATCATGCCACTGTCCGAACTCGAACCTAGGACCTGCCAGTCTGAAGCACTGCGGTTGATGCACTGAGCCACATCTCACAGTTAGAAAGGCGGAGAACCGCGGAATAGCGATTGGAAGGAATCAATGGTAGAGTGCTGCAGCAGCACTCTTTCATAAAGCTGCAAGAGAATCTCTCGAGAACAGTGCCTAGTCTTACGACTCTTTTGAGTATCACCCACGAGCCACAAAAAATCTACAAATCGTTGAAGGTGACGTAATATATGCGCTTCTTACTGCGCACAGTGAAGATGACGGGTTGGCGTAGTAATGTGTATTTTTTGCACGATTATCATTCCAATCGATGTTTTATTTTTAAGGATAATGAGGTCTCTAGCGCATTGATGCAAATTTATTGCATGCAAGCTACTCCAATTACGAGAATGTTATTATTAGTAAACTGCAGGGGCGTTTTCATCGCCGTGGAATTTCGAATTGCGTTGTTAAGTGGAGGAGGGGATCTGATAAATTGAGCCCAGCCACAAAACGAAGGGAAATGTCGTATTACGAAATTAGTGTTGTTCATATTGTCTGAGGGGAGTACATTTTTATACCCTGCCGATGTAATTGAGAACGAATTCAAGATAGATTCATTGCCACATATTTTAGATTTCAAAATGCGTATTTATTAATTGTGCTTTCATATTCTATGCATTGCTGTACAGTCTACGGCTCTGTATTTACACATCTGTCCTGATACAAAATTCCTTATACTTTTAAATTTTTCTGCCCATGTTCTATGGAAATCATCAGATGTCATTTCAATCTGGTCTCCAGTTCTCGAATCTATTTACTAGTGAAATTCAGGGATGCGCTCTGTCATTCTAAACTATCCTGACCGTAGATTGAAAACACGTGAACATCTGCACTATTGGACATTGGCGATCTATTGTATAGTGCTCAGGCTGCTCAACTTCCATTTCTGGATTCTGGGATTCAAATCTCTCTCGATCCATGTTAAATTTATGGTAAACAAACCGTGTTTGCGACAGTTTGTTTGGGGTTTGGTTGTTTACCCAACCTCTCTGTCCATCATTGGCCCGTCATTCAAATCATATCATCAAATATCCATCAAAGTCATTGATCTTGGTTGTGTCCGAAAAGGTTTAGAGACTGGATCATAATAAAAACGTCGGCACTGTTGGACGAGAATGATCATTCGCGGCTATGGCATGGTGCATGCTAGGGATGTGCTGTCCATCTTGTCTGAGGATATTCGTAATTCGTGAAGAAGACTTGCAACTCATTTAAATGACCAAAGATTCCCCAACAACACTCAATCGTGTCTTTGGTAACGATAATGCGAGGTCAAAGAGTTGGTCGTAATGATCGACGTCAACTTAATGCGTCACAAGGTATACGTCTGGAAATAATTTAAAAAAAACCGCGATTATTCATTCAGGTTGCTACGAGCCGGCGGATGTCCCCAAGTGTGTACATTGGCTCATTCGTAGTCTGGCTGATGATTCTATTTCTTGCACTTCATGATTTCAAGATTGTCCAATGGTGATATCGGCATAATTCATACAGATCAGTAATGTAATTGATCAGTAGGCTTCCCGGAAACCCACGATTCGGACTTCGGAATTTCTCCGTCTATTTGTGATGTTACTTGGGGGAATAATCAACTCGTAAAGGAACAGCCACCGCCATTTCATGGGCGATAGTGTCTCGGTAGTTGTTATAGGCGCCTTTAAATTGCCGCAAGCAGCCGTGGTAAATGACCGTATTTAGTGGCGTCTTACAGCCGGTCAAAGTATTAATTATCAGCATATATACAACGGTGTGCAACATACAGAGACAATTTGAATACATTGCGTTCCTTCCTGTTATGTGAATGGATTGTGCTTGAAACTTACTCTATTACGGCCGTGGACATGATTACTGATTAGCTTTTCTTGAAAATTCCACCGAGTAGGTCTACTAAAGGAAGTGAATTCGGGTTCTTTCGATGCGAATGACGTAACAAAAAAAATACATTGCGTTAATTTTTAAAGGGGAGTTGATGTTTTTATTTGCTGCACCATTTTAATAATATCAACGCGATTTCGTTAATGGAACCATTAATTAGAGATCTTTGAAAAAAAATTTCTAGAAATACTTCAGATACACATACACAATAGAATTTGTGGTAATGGGAGGTAGTATCACATGCCATGACGTCGATGCATCTAGTTGTGACGGGATGCTCATCAGAAAATTGCACTACTCTGGAGTGAATAAATGGCATCTGCATTGGAATAACACCACGATGGATGAAATTGCAGTTAGTATCATCGTAGTATACGGAATTATTAGGGCAGTACTACATGAAATGATTCATAACTCGGCTGTAGAGGAATCTACGACATTATGTAGGGCAGTGTGAAGTATTTTGAAAATCTAACCAGTTGAACATCGGCACTATCGGTTTGTTGTAAAGGTTTTACTGAACTCCGCAGTTTGTTTGGACATTATTAATATATTACATCGACGAAAGCGATCTCCATTGATCTGAGGTAACTGCACATGCCTATAAACGTGGCTCGGGAAGTCTGCAACGCATGGGTATATGCCACGAAGGTCGCATTAAGCACAGAGCGAATCACACAGCTACTCAGAATATGTTATAAATAGTCACCTTGGGCCCTAATGTCACACTACTTTTATAACCATTTTCTATCGTATTTGAAGCTGATTTCTATCACGCGCTCCCTTATCAAGTCTCCCCACATACCGCAACATTCGGCAGATCGCTACCAGTGGTGTTCATTGATCGGAATTAGTTTAGGTACTGTGATACATTGCCTCTCGATATCCCTGCAGGTATCATTATTAAGAAACGTACGCCCGTTACTATTTGTAATACTCATGTGCTTCAATGTGTAAATGAGTACCTGCAGACCTTTACTTGTGTTTCATAAAAGGCTATCATCGCTTGATTCCTCACATCAGATCACTGGGTGAGAGGTGAATGCCACAAATCTGGCTTTCACAGATGATCTGATAACAATTAATTAATGGTAGAGTTACGAACCCAATAAAAAAATGCAAATGACATTTACAGGGACGAATTGAAATACATGAAAATTAATTATGTAGAAAGACAATGTTTTTTATTTGAAAAGGATAATCCTTATTCAGTATAATTGAATATTGAATTATATTTGTGAAGTTGTCACGGACCAGTGTGTTTTGTATATACAGTGTCACACAATAAAATAGAGCTAGTTCAAGTATTGTTAAAGTAGGAACTCAGTAAACACTCTAAGTAAACATATATTTTATTGGACAATACAAAATTTAATATACTTTAGGGCGTCTGGTAACAATTTTTGTAATTCAATTAAAATGACCAGTATTATGAAATAAGCAGAGAAAATCGTTTAAAATTAACTTTTAAACTCTAAATATTAAGCCGTTACAATACATTTATCAACGTACCAATGATGACTCGCAAATCATTATCAACAATATTTTTACACAGGTTATTTAGTACTTTGTAGGTAATGATTTGGTTTTCAAACCAGCTCGGCATCCTCTGTCCGTAAGTCCTACCAAACACCTCTTCTTCTTCTTCTTCTTCTTCTTCTTCTTCTCAGAAATTCAGAACCACACGTTTTGAATATCCTCCCGAAGTTAATTGCTTACTTTTGATTGCTCGTTTTTCAGTGGTGTCCCTTGGATTCTGTAGCTGGATTGAAATCCTGTTTCTACGCCACACATTTAAAAATAGTTTCTTTTTCGTCCCCGATAAAATTTTTGGACCATTGTCCTAAAACTTCTGTGATATGGCTTCTTTGATGACACATTTCGAAGTTCGTAATTCCATTGGTTCGAAAGCATGGATCCACATCTCGTAGCAGGAGAAACTTCTCCAGATCATAGCGTTACCACATCGCGTTTCACAATTTAGGAAGTGTCTTTTACATTGTTTTTAATTGCTAATCGTGACCTGTACATTCCATTGGAAGAGTATTTTCTAAATTTTGATTTGCCAGACCACATTACACATTGTACAACTATCATTCCTTTTTGTTACCGTATTTTTTTTATCGAAAGTTAATTTGGTTTGCAATATTTCGTTTGGAAACATGAGACGTTTTTAAGCAAAGAGGCAATACATTTTAAATTACATTATCTCTTTTTTTATCATCAGTGAAGTACGCTATTGAATTATTTTTTTCTTTCTTAATTGTCTTTGTTACGTGTGTTTGAGAAACATTGATTGCTTCAGAATGGTAAATCATTTTCCTCAATTGAACAATTAGGAACAATTGGACTCTTGTGTGCTTTGCTAGTTATAGAAACAGTAATATAAAGGCCATATATGTTTTAAAATTTTTCTTATTTGTGTCTAAAAATATATATATTTTGTCCCATATTGAAACTTTGTCTACATATTAAAGTGTATTTATTTCATTTAACTACTAGCCTGTTGATAAATGTACAGTAATATGTTGTAATACAGTATTTATTCCCATTTGTCTTAACCGACCACAGAACGTACAACCATTCAGATGTGTAATTTGAAAACCATATTCACCCTCAGGCGTTGATTTTCTCAAAGCGTAATGTATTCATTAAATCTGCCGGCTGCACATTTTGAAGCGGGGGCGGGGCACAATGCCCGTCCAGTGGCGCGCCACGCCGGCGTAATCTGCGCTCGGACGTGACCTTTGAGCCGGGTGGGCGTATCACCGAGGCGCGAGGCCTACGCGCTGATGCGGAAGGCGTCGGATCCGTCGGGCCGGCGATCGTCCGGAGGCTGCAAGACGCGGGGCAGACACGTTGCTGGGCCCCGGTGCCCCGCTCCCCCACTGGCTGTCGTCCCCGCTCTGCTACCCGCTTGCCCGCACGCCCTCCCGGGCGCTCCCTGCGGTCCCCCAGAGCGCCTACCGCCCACCTCCGTCACCCGGCGCCCTCTGCCCGCCGAGCCCCACCCCACCACACCCCGCCCCGCCCCGCACCTCTCACCCGGCACCCCGCGACGTCGCGGCTTAAACATAACTCCATGAATTATGGGTTTGGTGATTAATGGGTTGCGTATAGTGCACTAGGCGGCGGTCGCTGCATTGGTGCACACGCTCTGTTCATTATGTCATTGTAAACCGGATAACAGCGGCGTGTAGCGGCTAATACCTGCTACATACGTGACCCGCACCGCTCAGCTCCGACGCGGCCGCCAGCGAGCGAGCGGCGGTGGCGGCAGCGGTGGCAGCGCGATGCCGGGGGGGGGGGGAGGCGCTGAGCGACGGACGGCCAGCTCGCCACACTTCCCTGCCGGGCTGCCGTCGTCTCCGGCGCCTCTCATCCACGTCGGCCCTCTCCTGTCCGGCGTCCACGCCAACTATGCTTTAACGTACCTCTGCAACGGCTAGTCGCGGATGTTAGGAGAGAACCGAAGGGAGGATCAGATGGCAGATAGTGGGAGCGAGCAAGATGTGTAGAAAGAGAGCCTAACAATTGGATGAATACCGGGAAGAAGAATGCAAAACGGTCTCTAAAGGGCGTAAAAATGTGAGACGTACGAGGCACTGTGAAATAGATCAAAGACAATGGGAATATAGGTAATGGGAGGTAGTTATGGAAAAAATAAAAAATCGGTGAAATATGTTAGGGATGATGAGTATAGGAAAGGGATGTTTTTATACAAACTTAGTCCTAGGTTTAGAGATGAGAACAAGGGAAAGACGACTCGCGAAGGCAGGAAAGTGAAGAGAGTGCGCGAGGGCGGCCGTAGAGGCGAACGCAGGAGCGAACACAGGAACTCAGCGGGAGCGGGAGCGGGAGCGGGAGCGGGAGCGGGAGCGGGAGCGGGAGCGGGAGTGGGTGCGGCCGCGAGAGGAACGTGTCAGCGTCGACGCGTGTTCAGCGACGGACAGCCACCTCACCGCTGCAGCAGCGCCCGCCGCCACCACCGCCGCCACCTCCGCCGCCTCCGCCTGCCCGCCTCCCCCAATGGCTACTCCCGTGCCCTCGTCCACGCTCTGCCGCCCCGCCCCGTCCCGCGCCGCGCCGCGCTCTTCACGCCCGAACACCCAGGCGCGCCTCTTCTCCTGATTACGAAGCGGACACCGGGCGCTCGGGCGCCGGCGGATCCGGGCTCCACTTGTGAACCCCGCACGGCGCTCGCGCGCCTGCCGCCGCCGCCGCTGCCGCCGCGTAATCTTTAGGAAGAGCGCCCATCAAAGTGAAGCGACAACTCGGATCGTAATTTGGTTGGCGCTGCTCGCCCCGAGCGCGGCCGGCGCCAGCGTTGGCGTTGGCGCTGCGCTGCCAGAGGACGCGATAGTGCGCGTGGAATTGTTCGCCAAGGTATCGTTGCCTCGTTACTCGCTCCGGTGTTTTGATGACGGCTTTGGCCACGCTGAAGTGTGCGCCTGAGTGATATTATTTGTGTTCACCCCCTACTCTATTATCGTATTGTAGTATGCGTATTTCCGTCGTTCCTGTGTGTTAGATTAGTGAGGTTGGATGCGTACCAAAAGGAATTCATTAGAGACTAAAGTACATTCCACTATGTTTCTTAAACTTTTCTTGCTCGTGGTTTATAATACGATTTGAATGCATTTAAGCTCTTATTTTTTTAATCTGGTTGTTCCTTTCATACTCCAACCAATTTCTTGTAAACTTTTTTTATTAGTGGACTCTTTAATCTACATTTCTGTTGTATATGCGTATATTTTAAATTGTCTGATTTCATGATTGTGTAGGGAAATGAATAATGACAATGTGATTTATGTAGCAATTTTTTACTAGCGACAGTTGAAAATGTCAGACAAATGTTGTCACCTTTCATGAGTTAATAATTTGTTACGCGGAACCATATTTCCCTGGAGACGCCCGTAAAGCAATATGAATGGTGATATTCCCCTTGAGAATTGCTCCATGGGTAAATAATTCCCTTACTTCCATTTACACCGTGCTGGAAATGAGTAATGCTGTGAGGAGCTGCTCTTGAGTTCAGGGAGAAAGCTGAGTGGTTGACGCAATTAACCTAACACAATGCATAAACCTGAAAGACATTGAGATCTCTGACTAGTAAATTTGGCAATACGTTAAAAGGATCAGTCTAACGAGGAATAATTGTTTGGGTTAAGATGGGATGAAATGCATAGCAAAGACTAAATATCATGAAACAGCAGATTAAACATTTAATGAACAACACTGTGTACTGCCTGAAAGAAAGTACACAGAAACAACATAAACACTGGCTGAAGAAAATTCTTATCACAGTGAACAGGTTGCTAACTATTTCAACACTCTTGGATTGCAATGCGCGGTGACTTGATGGTTGCCGTAAACGGATCTTTGAAGCGTGAGAGGTACATGGAGCACTACACAACTGCCGCGTTACATCAGTCTTGTATTGGAGAGTCGACAGTCAACCTTGAGATACCTTTCGATGTAATTGCTTCGCAACAGACTTATTAATGCGTTCACAAAAAAACTGAATCTGTAGTTCCCTACCTCACTGATCGTGAATTTAATAATTCATGGCGCTGTTAAGAGTTCCCAATGACAATTTAGCTAGCACTGTCTCTTATTGTCATGTACTTAACACTTTTTAAAAATTTATTGCCATTGTTGATGTATCCAGCGTTCAGTATTTGGTAAATTCACAAAGACTATAATTGACTACGATAATTGACTTAAGTGCTAACATACATTTCTAAATTTAATTTTTAATACAAAAGTTCAAGAAACCTTATTGATATGTCTAATTTTGGTCAATTCTTGATCGGTTAATAACTTCATTGTAGTGGCATAGTGAATTAATATTAATGATTTTACAGCGCCAATGTAAACAGTAAATATTTGAAGGAAATTCAACCCTTTCGACGGCACTGACTTGAACAGTACATAAATGTATAAGAAGCTGTCCCCTACTAAGAAATCATCTGTGCAACTGATTTCTCGCTTGCAAGTGGTCACTTAATTGCGCTGGTGAGAGGAACCTTCTAGCTGAATTGCAGGGAAGAGATTGGAATACATGAGTCATATTCTGCAAAGAGCATTTAACAGAAGTTCCGACAGCCAATTGAGAGGGGATACGTGCATGTGGTGCGTGCTCAAGAATATTTTCTGACTTGGGAAACCCTAAAGCCCATGGACTTTCGTCCGGCGATTGGCGTTTGCTGCAATTCTCCGTAACCGAAACGGTGCACCGCGGTGCTCCGTATCACCCTTAGAAAGGACAGCTGTAGCGACTCTGCATCCCGCATGACTTGTGAGATACGAATACAACATTGATGTCGGTTTTTTCAAAACAGTGATGTTTTTAACCTTTATTGTATAGTGTAACTCAGCTATAACATAATGTTTCTGAGATCATAAACGCATTTCAACGATTTTATTACGAACTATTTTATATTGCACATAATGTAGATCATGCGCTTGTCACCTCATGCATTGTTAGGCGGTAAACGCGGTAAGATAACGAGATGAAGATATAGTAATCTAGTGGCGTCGTAAATCGGAGCTTCCTGGTAACACACACTGTTTTCGTATATCAGAAACAAAATGTTTTTAGGAAAATAATCAAACTAAAATACGAATGGTACTTATTTTATTGACTTGCTTGATACTTATTTTATCACATAAACGATTTGAAAAATAAGTAAATTTTTTAAAATCGTGAAATATAGCATTTTTTGGAGGAGTAACAAAATTTAGTTTTGTTTTTCTCATGCAATATTTACTTCTAAGTTTTTTATTATTTTTACCTTAATTAAAATAAATAAATGTAATAAAAAATAATTATTGCAATTAAAAATAAAAAAATAATGTAATAAAGAGTTAATATAAATATTGTTCTTTTAACCTCAATTTATTGAAGCCGAAGGTTTTCCGTCTGTGTTTTGTGCTCGATGTTTTATATTAGAATGAAAACAGTATTATAACAAAACTAGTGTTGCTACAACAGGGCATAATCTGTCGCATTTGGTTTGATATATTTAATCTAAGAACCGTAAAAGCTCTATCTGACCTATGGGGGAGAAATGCCATCTGCGCACGTTATTATTTGTAACTTTTGAAATTTTCGAAAATTAAGAGAGTTCAATGAAAATGAGTTCTGAGACATTTCGTAAGTATCATCAATTATTTGAATTTGGTCCTTTTTTTGAGAAAATGTTGAACATGTTAACACTTAATGTAAAGGACTTGACGTAGTTTAAAGTTGATGGGTATTTACGTTGTGTGAAAAAACGTATTTTCAGATGTTCTTAATCGTGCATTACCAGTCTGATATTGTACGCTTTTAATAATTCTTAATGGGAAAATTATTCTCCACCTTATGTCATGTGAAGGGAAAATCGAAAGAGTTATTCAGAATGCCTTTTTCCATAGCATCCACATGTTTTCCTTCATTTGTGCTTTTGCAAAAAGATGTCTATACCTATTCTAAGCAATATGGGTCCCATTGTTGAGAGTTAGTTCATAGCTTTAGGGCAATTTCCAAGGTTAAAACCACAATTAAAACAACTTTAATTAATTTTTAATTAACTTTTTACAAAAATTATTACACCAATATTTCCTAATTAACTTTTACAACTTTCTAAAATGTACATTATTAACATTAAAAATCGTGAACCAAATAATGTATTCTATCTCACAAATGTTAAGCAGCGTCCATGGCATAATACCATAGATGTTTCTTAACCTTTCTACAAACCACGACGTCACTCATCTCTCCTGTATCCCCACCCCACCAATGCCAATCATAAGATGTTATATGTCTTAAATACAAACTTGCCGAGTTTATACTGGGCAGGAGACCAGTTTTGTTAGTCGCAAATGTACAGTGTCCAATAAATATTGTATATGTTTGTGGTTTGTAACTCTAAAATCATCACATCTAAAGCCTTCGGACTAATTAGTGAATAAAAATAGATTGTCAAGTTGTTTGCTGCATGCATTGCTAAACAACATATTATGAAATATAGAAGTTCCAACAAACTGTCTTTTTCAATCGATTCCCTTATTAACAAGCGTTCCCACTTTCAATCGTATTTCCGATTATGAACACATTTTATTAACTTGCAATTTATTACGATACGTTCACCAAAGGCGGAAATGGCATTACATTATATTATTACCTAGTAATTTTGCCTGTTGAAAGTGGTCGTCGAAATAGTGGGAGTTGACAGTTAGGGGAAGGGGACTAGGGCGAGACCACCCCCTCGACATGTATTCAATTAGTACACAGCCAAGCCCGTTTCTCCCCCGTGACCTACTTACACAGAATCCATTAGGGTGAAGCAAAGAGGGCCCGTAACATTGGCTGGCGTGCCGCGCCGTGCCATGCCGTACCGTACCTACAGGGATGCGGGAGTGCACTAGCAACTGGAAGGTCGAAGTTTGTGAACGCACTGGTTGTAGAGGATACTGTGTCACCAAATGATACTCTTCTCTGCAGCTTCCATATTTGGCTTTAATATGAAAAATATTGTTATAAATGTAACTGTCTATGTATATTTCGACAATAAAAGTAAATATTAAATTTTAACTAAAATTAAATGAATGATAAATCGTTTCTGAAAACTTATACAGGTGTTTCAACGTACTTAAATATACGAATGGTATTGTGTAAAACGTGTTACATATTCAGAATTTCAATGAATGACGTAAGCTTTTGACTTGTTTTACTACATACCTTCATTAATACCTAAAGTAAAATGAGCCCATGCCCTTAATCTATGGCTTACATTTTTCTTAATTAATGAACAATATTTAAATTATTTTTTACTGTCAGCATGTAGTTCATACCTTTTGAAATTTTTGCCAATCCAAGTTGTTTTTCTAGGCAGAAATTAGAATACACGGTGCTCTTCACTCGTTATAGTGTTTTACATCTCGTACTATTCCCACAATACTTTACAAAATATCTAATGATCAAATTTTCTTTAGATGGAAAGCGAAAAAATACGGATATTTTAGAAAAATTGTTTAAAAATACGACTTTATAAAAATGTTATAATATGTGTAGTGCGCGCGTTATGATATTACTTGTTACGTAAATAATGAATACGTTTTGGATGAAGTTTTCTGCATATGTGTATTGTGTTTGTGTTTATTGTGTTAAGTTCCTTTATAGCTATTATATATGAAATTTCTAGAAAGAACGTATCTTTCTCAATTTATGTAATGTATGTATTTATTTGGCATTTTGTGGTCAGATTAATCGGACTTTTGCCATCCAGCGTTGTTTCCAGGCCTGGGTCCTGTTTTTTTTATTGTCCATGTCTGGAGGAAAAGGTGAGAGCGGGCATGACGTATTCCCCTCATCGCGTCTAGCTGATTTCGCCTGCCTGTGATTTCTTTCATCACACAGCAATAGAAACTGAGAAGGTGTAGAAAGATTCATTTTTGCCTCGGCCGGGAATCGAACTCGGGACCGCCTCACAGAAAGTTAGCACGTGGTCCATGAGCCACCCGAGGGGCTATTTAGCACTGTAATCCTTTGATTATTTCTTAATTTACATATATTTTCCTATTAAATTTAGAATGTAGCAATTTAATGTAGTACGTACGAATAAACCATCTTGAAAACGAAATAGAATCGAATTTGAGCTATGAAATTTTTCACGGATTTGTTGCTGCTACGAGTCGTACAGTTTCAAAGTTAAGCTGGAGAAATATGAACTTCGATTGAAAGATAACAGAACTAAATTAATGGTCTTGCAACAGTGCTAATGGTACTTTCTGAAATTATTTGTAATGGTTACGTACAAGTTGACCGTGTACGAAAATTGAGCACATTTGCATTCGATTACAAGAATTGTCGGGGCTAGCGACTAATTCCTTCACTTAGAGATAGCTTCATTGGACAAACATATGCCTCTGCGAGTGTTCTAAACTCGCATAAATTCCAGTCTTAGCTGGAATTAAACTCATGAACTCAGATTTTTGAAACCAGTACGCTAACCATTCAGCTGCTAGGTCTTTCAACACATCAGATTCAAAAAACAACAACAAAAACCTTAACAGTGTTAATGAAAATGGCCCTAAGGCCATAGAATTCAGTGAATTGTACTCTATCTTTACAAAACTTAGAAAAATTAGGAACCTTTCTGAGAAAATCTTGTTTACGTATTTGTTGGGAAAATGCCACGATTTTACTCCATATTACGCGAACGGTAATAATATTTCGGAAAAATGATAATTGAAATGATTAAAGCTTTAATATTGAATAGATTTCTTTAATACATAATAAAAAATTTCTATTTTGAATAGTGAATGCGAAGGATAGATTCGCGAGAAATGGAACTTCTTTATAATTTAAAGAAGGTTTATAGATTTCAGAGTTATGAATAAAAATTGGACCAATATCAATTTTGCACGTGCACATTCCCGTAAAACCATTTGAATCATAAGCATATTAACGCATCTTTACGCATCATAACGAAATTTACGCATTTAAACGTAAATAAAGCATTTAAAGAAAAATATTTTTTATTCGTAACATTTCTCGTAAAAGTCATTTTTTTCCACAGTTGGATTATTTCACGAGTCCTTATATTATGTAAAATAAAACAATCGTTACTTTTAAAAACACTCTATCTCATTCACAAATAATAGTTTTGAACCTCACCTTCCTGTACTACTCCTCTGTGATTTCTTCTTGAGCGAAAGGAGCGATAAGTATGCTTCCAAGAGTTATTAACACAGTCGATATATCGCATTCCTCGTCTCGTTGGAGATGACGCTAACCCTTAGAGCGTTGTTAAGTGCGGAGCACTCCCTTACACCCTCGGTTCACGCATTAAAATTAGATTACTGTGGAGTCGCCAACAAAACCTTAACCGCGGCGTTTTACTGCTTCTTCTTACCCTCGCCCTGCGCTGTGACGAAATGACAAGCTGTAAAGCGGTATTAGGCTCTTGCCTCTGGAGGGTAGGCAGCGTCGTTATCAGTTTACAATCGATCCTTTTCCCTCATATTCTTGTTTTATCCTTGAAAAATCTATCGCTCGCGTTGATAGCTCTTTACGCATTTACTGCCGCGCTCCTATACACATTTCTTCCTGACGAGCCTATATTCTTCCCTAATGAAAGTAACACATGCGCCACCCACCACTTGAACGATTAACTCTTTGCTTTTAAGGGGCAATGTCTCGGAGAGTTATGTACATTCCAGCGTACTTCTATAATAATTAGCCATTTAGAAATCACTAAATGATCTTTAGAGAAGAAAATACATTCTGATATTCCACACCCCAAAGAATACATTGAAGATATTTACATACAACTTTGAAGTTAAATTCATCTCTTTGAAGTGGAATAAAGCAGTCATAAAATATAATTTCATCGCTCCGTTCCAAATTGTGGCGAGACTCTGGTCGTTGTACGAAAATGTAATTACGCATCTGTGGCGAGCACACCATTGCTCCTCTCGGGCCAGGGAGCGGCCGCAAACAAAGAGCATCCCCTCCACCGGCGCTGGTAATGGCGGCGGAAATGGAAGTGTGTTCCTGACTGATGGAGCCCCTCTCGCCACGATGACGGGCCTCAGTGAGAAGCAGCGGCGGCGGCGGCAGCTGCGGCCGGGGCTGCTCAGGGCAGGCCGCAGGCGCGCACAGCCGCACGGAACCGACGCGACGGGACGTTCACGTTCACGTTTGCATTTGCATTGCATTGCGTTATGTTAGATTGCGTTGGCATTGGTTACCTTGAGATGGGTTACCATAGGTTACGTTGCATAGCGTTGCATTACGTTGCGTTGCGTTGCATTACGTTGCGAAGCGTTGCGTAGCGTTGCATTACGTTGCGTTGCGTTGCGTTGCGTTGCGTTACGTTGCGTTGCCGGTGGTACATTGGTTTGCGTTGTCTTGCCATAAGTTACAGTGGGTCACATTGCGTTATGTTACGTTGTATTGTCTGGGTTACCGTGGGTTGCGTTGCATTTAATTGCAGTGAGTTGCCTCGGATTCTCATGGCTTACCTTGGATTGCTTGCGTTTCGTTCGAACTCGTACATAAGATGGTTTACGGAAGGTTTTCGTGGCATTCTCGCATTTCCCATGTATATCATTCTACCATTAATCCATTAACAGAGTAAATTCGCGCCTATTTAATTAATTTACCGTTCTAGATTAGGCCACCATGAGGCTTATGCACTAGAATCACAATTAACTTTCCTTTCGCATCTTTCTAACATTGTTGTCTCGAAAAGTCAAAAGAAAAAAAATTTTTGATTTCGAAAAGCGCAATTTTGAATGTGCTGATCTATATATATTAGAGATAGATAGATAGATAGATAGAGATAGATAGAGATAGATAGAGATAGATAGAGATAGAGAGAGATAGAGAGAGATAGAGAGAGAGAGATAGAGATAGAGAGAGAGAGAGAGATAAATAGATAGATAGAGAGAGAGAGAGAGAGAGAGAGATAGAGATAGAGAGAGAGAGAGATAAATAGAGAGAGAGAGAGAGAGAGAGAGAGAGAGAGAGAGAGAAATAAGAAAACATCAGTAAGACGTATTACGAAATACAAAATGATCGAAAAGCTTTATAATTATGAAGGGAAAAGTGAAAATAGGGATGAAGAAAAAAACTGGGATGCTTGATTAAATTATGCCTCAAGAAGTTACTCAGATGAAGAAAAATTGATGTTATCATGGAAAATGGAGAACGTTCATAATATTAACTTGCAGTAAAAATCACAAAAAATGCTTATTTGTATACTGAGAAGTAATTGTTTTGTCTTTTAAAACAAAAACCAAAAGTTTTGTTGCTTCTGGTTCGTAATAAACATTTTCTTTGAAGTTTACGTCAGTGAGAATATCCAGAATTTATGTCACGAGTGAATACAAGGGCATTCTCTCGAAATGTTCCCCGTTGCTCTGATATCCCCTCATGCCTTCGTTGTTTATTTTCGTCATTAAGATACCCACAGGTGGTGTCGTAATAATAATTTTGCGGTCATAAAAGCATCTATTGGGAAAATGAAAAAGAGCAGAAGCAAATTCATCCCTCACGGTAGCTGAATCAACTAAGCCCAGTCAGATTCTTCGATTGGGTAGCTAACATTAGGTCCTGTGGTTTGGAGTTGGGCACCGCTGATGCTCAAGCATGTGGTCCAACTATCACCATTCCATGTATTTTTTGTGTGAGGAATGATGAATACTTTTAACAAAATTCTGCAATTGTGGAAAGGGTTTGAAAGAATGTAAAATGGCTGAATGGACCAGCATAGTCTTTTTTATTTATTATATTACACAGTTTTGATGTGTTTCATAGGACTTTATTTCTTAAGTGTTTAAAGCAACACAATTTGACAGCTTTGAATAAAATTCGACATATTTGCATATAAAAGTGAGAACATATTCGTAAAGAGTTTGTTGGATTGCAAAACCAAAAACAGAAGAATAAAATATTTAGAAAGATGCCATTTGGTTTATGAAATGTGTCGCTATTGCTTTAAAAAACTTAAGTTCAAATTTATCAAAATTTATTAAAGCTGTACAATCTGTGGCTTTAAACGCATGTGCAATAGAGTTCGAAAAATAAATCAAAATCGTGTATCTTTTGTAATGAAAAAATTATAAACTGGTCCAGCATTTAAAGCAGCCAATATACGAGTCGTCAAAAATGAAAACTCGTGGTATTATTAAGTCATCATGCAACTAATGTTGTAATAAATTCATTATATCACTGGTGCTATTATGAATTTATATTATTATTATTATTATTATTATTATTATTATTAATAGATTCTCAAATTGGGGTCTATGGATCTCTAGGGTATTGAGAAGTGATTTTAGGGATACCTGAAGGGAACACAAGTGTAATTTTGTTCTATTTGCGATTGTTAATAAGTCCCATGTAAGAATCCAATTTAGTTTTTCTTATATTCGTTATTGTCGTAAAGGTACATTGTCACAAATGCGATCATTGTTCCCAGAAGTCTTTCAAATTTGATGAAAGAGTCAATAGCATTTCTGTTACGTAATTTTATATCTACCTTTATACATATTGCATCTGTATCAAATGTCAAATAACTTTTGTTTTTGTTGAAAAATATTCCTAAAAGTAGCCAATATGCTAACTGTAGTTTGATTAAAAAATAGGATAGCAATCTAAACAATTGTAGAGACCGCCAAACAAGAATTACAGTAATACTTGTCCAAATCCACCACACAAAATCAGGAGCGCCTCCAGACGAAATAACTTTAAGGAAGCCCACTTGGTGTTGATGTATTTTGCGAATTCAATGCCCATGAATAAATAACCCCGAACTCCGAAACCGAAATGCGCGCCGCAAAAACTATCGAATTGCACCGACAGACGTCGTTCTAATAACATCACATTTTGTAGCGACTCGGTTGGTTGAACTTTTTCTTGCTTACGGAGCCGTTTATCTGGAAAATTATTTTTACCAGCATAACCTTAAACCATAAATAATAATTTGCAAAAAAGTTTCTATTTGCTCCAGTTGCTGAAAATTTACAATACAATCACTGGGATGCAGGAAATAATGTTTTAGATATCAGGATAAGGGGATAAGATTAAGGGTACAGCTCAATTCAAACCTAACCTGTATTTCATTCAGCCGGGATTATCGGTTTAGGAACATACAAACCTTCAGAGAAAATCACGTAGAAAAAGTATTTTGCCCGTGTAATACTAGTATTCAGGTTTCGATTATTTTTCTCTAAATTATCTTTTTTTTTAATAAAGATTATGTTGTTTATATGGTTTCGTTTTTTAAAATTACTGTCTTTCCCCATATATTTTCAAAGAGCTCAGTGTATTTTTACCAAAACAAAATGTTCACGATTAGTTCAGACGAGAATTCGATTTATTTGAAATACATGATTCAGTTTATAATACTCTATAATTGAAAGACTTTCGAAAATTCTGTAAATATTCTTCGATCAGTTAGCTTCCGTGCGAATCTGAAACTAATTGAACTCAACGAGGAGCACATAAAATAATACTTTTATAACTTAATAAATTATGTAAACTTTTCCTCACGTATATGGCTGTTTACTGAACGGGTATCCATCCTTAAGAAGCTGCTTAATTTCTGGCCTTTCTTTGAAGTAACTTCTCAGTAACTATATCCCTGTGCATATTTTTCATCAAGTTCGAAAATCAAAAGCTCTTTTATGTTTAGGTTTGTATTTTAATATCCTAATTAAATATGGGTGTTCACAAACTCCAGCCTTCCGTGGTCTTGACAAAAATATTGATGAACAACCACGTCTTTTCCAACCCCAGTTCTTGTCTTCCATTTTCGCTCCTCTGCGCTTTCACGTACTTCAAAAATATGGTAGAAATTTAACATTCTCGAAGAGTCTCTTTCTTTCATCTCTCTGTAGCGTCCGGGTATTGGAGTCTCCGAGCGAAAGTCCAAGCGTGTCCCAACTTGTTTCCAGGGAACGCATCTTCCTTCGCAAGTAATTTATTCCGAAGTACTTTAATTAAATTAGACGCTTTTGACCTACTCCAAGTCATGCTCCATGTCAGACTTGGCGGCGAAGACGCTGTTACAGAGCCCTGTAGTGACGATGAAAACAGAAGGGGTCGCCCGCGCCCTGACGCATCGCGCAATCAATGCATTCAAATACTAAAAAATAATTATCAGAATACTCAATTGAATGCATCGGAATATAATATTTTATGTGTAAATACATAACGAAAATAATTTTAGGAAATAAAATAAATCTGTTCAATCAAAAGTATATCTTTTTGTTCTTCGTTTATATTTTTTCTATTCCGAAAAACGATTTCTTAACTATTGAATAGCTGACCCGCACGTTCGATTTTGAAAATCCCAGAAATATATTTAATATCAATCAACTGTCCGTCATCAGTCCGATTTTTCAAATGCTATTTATAGACAAAAAATGGCCGGAAAGAACAAACTAAAAATAATCAGAAGAAAATCAAAATTTTAAGTTTTTAATTAGTGAGAAAATATTTGAGAATAAGTCTCGGTGTTGAACATCGGGTCAACAGTGCTGTTTATTTTGAAACATGGAAATATTTTCCGCAATGGAGAAGATTATTGATGTGAAGTTATCCACTGTTGCTGTAGAGTGTAATTAAAAAAAAACTGTATATTTCTTAACGCATCTATGAATATTGATGGTAGGTTTTTTACTACATTCCGCATTTCTTGAGTTTTTTAACAGCCCACAAAATTTATCCTCTTGTTTTTCTATATTTTACATATACTCTCACTTTCCTGAGAATGAAATTAACATTTACGGGAATAGTAGTTAACCCAATTGTTTACATGGTAGTGTTTGAAAAATAAAAATATATGCGCTTGGTTTGACGAGAATATTGTGAACCAAGAGTAATTCACAATCAACATTTGCGAGGGGAGTTTTTATATTCTTAGAGGAAAACTGTAACTAAAGTACTAACAGAAAAAAAGGAGTTGAACATTTTATTAACGTCAATAGCATTTTATTCAGTAAACCACGTGTTCATATTTTTTATTTTTTAATAATATTCTAAATGTACACCTACGTATTATTTAATGCGTCATGTTTCGTGTTACAAACAATTGTAAGTACTAGTATTTGTTCGTCGTTTCTATAACCTAAACCAAATATATTTACTTTATATTATAACCTAAACCAAATATATTTACTTTATGGAGAGCTCAGAGCATCAACTGATACCATTGCAGTGACTCTGTCCGGGAGGTCCTAGGTTAGTCTCGACGATGGCAGGATTTTAGACACTAGCTTCTTCGTTAGGTCGAATTCAGTCGCGGTCTGGAAGAGAATTCAAGCTGACGACTGCTCTGATCGATAGTTTTCCGTGATTTCTCCAATCAACATCAGGCGAATGCCGGAGCAGTACTCTTACAAACGGGCCACGAACCTCACGCCATATTTCTTTCCACTTCCTTGTCCTGTCTTCACCCCTTACCCACACTTGCACTTACACGCACTACACTACCTCACACTTCGGGAGACCAGTCGGGAGCGTAGAGCTTGTTGCGGCTGGGCAGTGCCCCGCTAATGGGAGGTACTTGGTTGTGTAAAGTCCCGCTAGATGGAAAAGTGAGCGCCGGGTCTCACTATCAATTGGGGGAAGATCAGCGCCACCTCCCGAGCGACGGACGTGCCCTGAAACACTAATCAATCAATCAATCCATTTGATATCTATTTTTTATAATGAAATTATTTAATGTCGCTTGTGAATCAACTGCAGTTTACGATTTCTGATCTATTTTTGTCTAAATGCAGTAAAAATTGTGACGTATGTCATACGAAAGGAAGAAAGGAGCTTGAATATTGGCGTGAGCCGTTCCGCAAAAGCCAATTTTGGCTGCTGCAGACCACTTGTTTAAATTAGTTTTATCATAAGTACAAGGCTTTTAATAAACCCCTAATTACATTGTCTTTCTTTTCAATAACAATTACTTTAGAATTGATATAAGTTTTCGTACTTTTCAGAAAAGCTCTTTTCAGCTGCAAAAATCTGAAGATCCTTTTTTCGCGTTTGTGACTTATGTGTTCTCAGGAAGAAGTGTTACTCAACATTGTGAGAATGTAAGAAAAATCTTTCAGTAGAGGATAGAATCAAAATAGGTTAATAATCTTCACTAGGCACATGTTTCTATAGAATGCTTGTATGGGATATTCCTGGACACCAGTATAAAACGGCCAATTTTATAAGCGTGGGGTTTTCAGCGAATATTTGCATGCAATTTTTTAAATTTATGCTATAAAATTTCCAGGTAAATATAAATTTTAAATATAAAACAGTTTCCTGATTCGCTCATCCACGGGGATGTAAGGTTACATGGAAAACTTTCGTATGAATGCTATTTAAAAAAATATTTGTTTCATTTTAGAATTAAGTTGAATAAACGTCAATCTGATGAAGGAAGTAACGATTAATGATTTGTCCTTGAGATCTCAAGGACATTTCTTGAGATTTATGCTAATTCCTACTAATATGACAGTTTCCTTTTTCTAAAAGAACTACTAGCGATAAAAATATTTTTGAAATCAACGTTAATTTTACTTCAGGCATGTGAACAAACTGACACACGAAGTAAATAACTTATGTGAATAAAATTATTGTATTTATTGAAAAGAAACAGAATTGGCATTATAATTTATGGGCAAATATGAATATAATAGTCGTATTCCTCAAACGAGAATTCTGCAAATTTGGCTCTCAGAGTTCACGGGCGTTTTTTGATATTTGGCTGTAAAAGTACTGTGATTCAGCAAAATCCATGAGCAAAGTCAATGCAGTTCGTTCCGTATAATGGTGACTTGTGTGTATAGTCCCTTAGCATATTATTATTGAAACTTCGCAAGAGTTTTCTGCTAAAAATCTTTATTATACACTAGAAACAGACGTTTCATTAAGGAAATTATGATTGCCTAAGAGTATCTACCAATATTTCTTTTTGACGTCTTACCAATTGACACCAAACTGCTGTTTCTATATTTATTTATCCACATCTTCTGTAAAATATACACTAAAGAAAGATCACGGATTTTTACGGTATATAAAGCTCTATTAGCACAGAACCCAGTAAGTATGATACTGTTGAATAAAGAATTACTCTTTCCCCGGTGTGTTTGAAACAGATTTGAGATGAAAAAGGTATCATTTTTTAAATAATGCTTTGAATGAATTAACTGATATAAATGCAACTCGCAACCCACATTAAGCTGCAACACACTTTACCATTGTGAATGACTGTAGTACCCTAGGCCCTTGGAACCCGGTTTTCTGGTTCCCGGGGGGATGGCGAGTTATGTTTCTTTGATTGTAATTACAAAAGGGCTTTTAGGGCATTCCATTACATTTTGGAAGTATAGCACTTCTGGTACTACCTTCGTAGCACGAGAAGACAGAAAAGTGTTCGAAATATATGTCAAACTAAATTGCCTTTTTATTATTCTGTGCAATTTAATCCCACAAGTCACACCTTTGTGTTTGTTAAAAAATTGCTCAGCAAAATTAGAGTGCTTACGCTCGTCCAGTGCCGGGCCTATGTGAAGCGCACAGATGTGGGACTATGCGAAGCGCAGTCTGTGGGAAGCGTACAGATCGGGAACTTGCCGTTGGAATTTGGGGAACGGTATGAAGTAATTTTCACTTTTGAAACAATGATTGTGGGCTGACACGAGCAAAGGGCGAAATACTCATACAAAGGCATCAAGTCTTCATTGCTCTGTTAAGAATATAGTTTTTGCTATTCATTGTTTTGTGACTTGCTAATATAGAACAGTACGTTTTCCATTTAACACACAATACAACGATGCATTTGTCTACAAGGGCTCGATTTGTGATGGGAGCCGTGTTGGGCATTTCTGATTATACAAACGCACGGATAGGTCGCTATTACCATTCACCAGTCCATAAATGTAATGAATGCCTGGTGACTCGTCATTGTAACGCATGCAACATCACATTCACAGAAGGAACATCGTTGTGGTACTTCATGGCTGCAAATACACATTAACTACTCACATTCTCAGAATTAAGGCAACAAATGGTTACTGTCCCAGGTTGTTTTGTGGTGCATTATACAAGAGAGGAGAACAGGATGAGTAGTACTCGTTTGGATTTTGATGAGAGAACAGTACATTATCTACTTCTAAAGTGTCCACTTATTTTAAAGTAACTTTCAATATCTATTTATCTGTTTAGACAAATGCTATGACCATGGAAAATATGTGTGTGCCAAATAAGATGACCTGCTCATACTCGAAATGACTTAAAATACACAAATTGAAGTTTTTTTAAGAAACGTTATTTATATTATTCCATTCTTTCTGGCAACTAAATTTACAACAAGGCAATAATTTCAATTACTAGTAGCCTGCAGCTGAAAATATGCTGTTGAAC
Source organism: Teleogryllus occipitalis (assembly GCA_011170035.1). Lineage (NCBI taxonomy): Eukaryota > Metazoa > Arthropoda > Insecta > Orthoptera > Gryllidae > Teleogryllus > Teleogryllus occipitalis. The sequence continues at coordinate 14,816 of BLKR01004037.1, read as the reverse complement.
AAAGACAAAATGGTTTTCCCAAACGTAGCACACATTCTACGCCAAAACAATAAATAAAATATTCTCGGATAACTCTGCAAAAAATTAAATATTTTAACAATAATAGTTTTCACAAATACCGCAGTAACATATATTTCATACGGATACATAGTACAACAGTTATCTATATACCAAGAATCCAAAAAAAATTAAAAAGTCTGTTCCATATCACAACACGTAAATAACAAAAAATTAATGACGTGTGACCCGTTTCTTGGACCCTTACTGTCGCATGACGTCAGTTGTGACGTACGCAATGACGCAATCGGTATAAGAGTTTATTTGATACGAGTATTATGAGAATAGGTGGAATAAGATAATCAAATATTTACATTTTTCAGTCAAAATCGTAACTCTCTCATTGTCTTTCTATTCCCCCCCAAAATTCCTGAGTATCTAACGAAACTATAGAGATCTCTCACATGGCTGTAATTTTCATATTTTTCATTTGCTGCGCTCGTTGAAAATTAGCAATAAAGATTATATAAAAAATATGCGGTTGTTGAGAGAAAATACGTGAGTTGCCCAAGTATTCCTGGAGAACAAATTTTAAAAATTGCTATCGAAAAAATATATACTACTTTTATTTTGAAGTATACATTTATATTCAAATATGACGTAGGTTTGTAGAAAAGAGGTGATACAAAAATCTCGGTTTGAATGATTCCTCTAATGGTGTTTAACAGTCACGGTTCTCTCTGAATTTGAATGTAAGAATTTTTTTGTGTATTATTTTGTCTTTGATCAGTCTTCAGGGCTCTTTGTCAACACGCCATATTTCTTTCGTGAGGTGAGCAATGACAGCCGCTTGGATGCGCGTTGGCATGTGCACCGCTTGCGGGCCCGTTACGGGCAGGGGTTGGAGGCCTGGAGGGCTTGGAGGGAAGCGCGAGCGAGGGCGATGATGGGACAGGGCTACGTGGGGACAAGCGGTGTGCAGGGACGGGCCGGAAGCGATGAGGGAACGGTGCGGGAGCGATACGGGGCGAAGCGGTTGCGGAGTGAGGGGGCGGGGACGTGCGGGAGGCGGGGACCGGGGAACGCGGCGCCCCGGCAGGAAGCGCGCTTCTGATACGCGCGCGGCCCGGGAACATAAATTTCACCAGCATACACCGTATTACCGAGCCACCCGTGTCTTTCCGCGGCCCGCTGCATGAAGCTCGCGGCGGCCCACCTCTTCCACACCCTGCCCCCGCCCCCTCCCCCCAGCCAACCCGTCCTCCGTCACCTGCGTCCTACCACCCGGCGCCTCAACACCCACCGGCGCGCTGGTGTATCTGTTATGCTCTCCCGTTCCGAGGTTCCCGCCGCCCTTCCCAGCAGCCCGGCTCCCGACTCCCCGCCTCTCGGCTTCCCATTCGCGGCGGGGCGCGAGGCGCGCGGGCGTGGGCGGCGGCCGAGGGCTCGACGCGGAGGCCGTGGTGCGCGGCTCGGCGCGGCGCGGGGCGGGGCGGGACGGGGCGGGACGGGGCGGGGAGGGGCGGGGCAGAAAGGGAGAGGGGCGAGGTGGAACGCAGCAAAGTGGAAAACAAGCACGCGCCGGAGCGGCAAATCCCTGGCGTCCGACCGCTGAACGTAGCCGGGCGCGCCCCCGCCCCCGCCCACGTTCCCGCTTCACGTCTCCACCCCCGCGCTGCCCCGGTCCGGCGTCAGCGGAGCGCCGGCCGCGCGCCCCGCGCCCCCACCCGCCTCGCTCGCCCTCCTTCGCCCTCCCTCGCCCCGGTCGCCCCCGCCCCCGCCCCCCTCCCTTCGCGCCCCGACGCCGCTGGGCTGAGACTCAGGCGGAGGCGGCCGGCGCGGCAGTTCGGCTGCGAGAGGGCGACGAGAAGCAAGGAAAGAGGCGAGAAGATGCAGGAAGAATGAGATGTCGAGGAGATGAGAAATAATGTAGGCACGGACGAAGACGATGCGCTTGCGATAAAAGGGAGGCGAGGACGAATACATTTAGAGGTAAAGAATAAACTAAGAGAAAGGGATGGATACGAGATTTGAGTTTCGAAGTAAGTTATTCACTTTTTATAATTTCGAGAAAAACGCGAAAAACGTTCCGTTGTGAAAAATAGTAAAATACTCGTATATTATTAATAGTGTTCTTCTTTCATGTAAATAATGTTCCACATTTATAATGTGGGTATTTTTATAACATGTTTACCTAAAAATCCAAGAAGCATTCGGACGTCGCCGATTCCAGAAGTGAGGCGTTGGACTTGGCCAGTTGTGAAATCAGTTAAAATGGACTTCGTAATTTATGAAATTAAGGGAAGGCACTTGGCCGGTTCTGAAACAATGGAATTTCGAGTTCATCGATTATGAATCTAATCCCTTCAATTGTAAAAAATGTCTTCTTATTACATTTTATCCTTACAAATGCAATATTTTCCAAAGATACCTATTTATATTGATTAAATAGTAAGAGTTCATTAGAAATTTTGAAACATACGTCTCGACAAAAAATACTTTATTGTCTGCCTCTTTTGAAATTTAGTTTGTTCGCCTTAGATTGTTCTGAAACTAAAGCGCTAACCAAATTCATTTCTTTTAAATATAAATAAACAAAACATTTCCCATATTTTTTATGACTTGATGTTGGTAAACTCTAGCATTAACTTCTTTAAATGAATATTTTTTAAAATTATTTTTACTTAGCTAGTTTTGAAACTCAGGCCTTCATTTATGACACCGAGTTATATCTCACAGAGGGACAGGAACAAAATACTCAGTGAAAGTCGAAGGGGAAGGCGCAAACGGTTTCAAGAAATTGGTAGCTGCGAGGAAGTCAGCAGCCTTGTAGCTGTCTCGCAGCTATGACGAAGTATCTTTGTGGATGAAGGAACCGCGCAGGTGGAAGGTGTAAGACAACGCCGGGGTGGGGGTGATGATGAGTACGAGGAAGGAGTAACAAGGGGTGGTGCGTACGGAGAAGGCCAACAGGAACCGGTATCGCGATCTCCCCCGCGAGAAAGAGAGCGGCGGAAGCGCCGGCGCCCGAGGAACAAGGAAGGCGCAGGTGGGCGGCGCCAAGACAACATAAAACGGGCGAAGGCGGAAACGGAGGCGGCGGCACCACACGCTGGTCCATGTTATCCCGCCTCGCCTCAACGCCCACGCCGTCCCCGCACCGCCGCGCGTTTACCCTCGGCCCGCGCCAGCTCCTGCCACGCCACCCCCAACCCTCCCTGGCCCTTTCCGCACGCCACGCCCCTTCCCGCCCCCCTTCCCCCTCACCCTCCCTTCCGCCTTACCCACCCAACTTGCCACGCCGCCATCAACCTCGGTTCGCGCCAACTCTTGCTACGCCACCCGCAACCCTTCCCCCTGGCCCTCTCCGCACGCCACGCCCCCTCTCCACCCACACTCCCCCTTCACCCACCTTCCCTCGCCGCCGGGGATTTGTTTGGGAACCTCGCCGTGCGCGATGCATCGTCGTAAATTCCGGGTCGCGACGCCCCCGGTTCATTGCGGAAAGGCGCCGCCGATGAATCCGGGAGCCAGTGATATTCCGCGCGGCCAGAAGTCCGGCGGTAGACCGCCGCCCGGAGGCAGATCGCGTGCGCCCGGCCCCGCGTGCCTGCGTGCGACTTCGCTCACGCTTCGCGGCTCTACTGAGTTAACAGGCGGCGTGTGGCGAGTATTGCCCCGCGGGCGGGGCAAGCGTTGACGCGCTTAGAAGATCCCTGAAAATCTTTTGTCGGGAACTTTTTCGTTGGGGATAGAATGTACCTTAACGTCACGAATGTATTTAACGTAATTCCTATTTGCGGAACTTAGATGAAGTTAATGGACGTAGTGGTGATGGACCTTTAAAGTGTTATGTTAATAAAAATGGGAGTAGTACACGCGAGTTCGTGTTTATAAATGACAGTATATTTCCCAACTTTTTTCAGAATAAAATTAAATAATTTATCCCAAGCATTTCGAGGTATTCTGAAATAATTGTACTTTTTTAAACTAGTGCCTCAATGGAAATATCTCAGTAAATGACGAAAGCATTTAACGTGGACCAATCGTTTTGAAACAACAATCTTTCGTTTCGAATCGAATGTTTATGAAATTAATGGAATATAATGAATAGAAACGATATATTTACTGTTAATGAAGTACTACTCTGTTCCTATCGTCATCTCGTCCGTCAACATTTCATTCGTACGCTAAATACGCACTTTCTGTTCTAGCCACGTAAATATCTATTTTGATATAAAAATGCGAGTTTTGCAAAAGGAATTATAGTAACTATTTTATGATACGCTTGTTCATTAAATTTGTGTTTATATTATTCTCTCCATTGACTTTCTAAAATCTTTGAAATCTCGAAAACATTTACTCGTTATAAAATTAAGTATAAGTATCCCTTTACAAGCAAGGCGAGAGCGCACACAAATTGTTAAAGTATCGCATCGAGTTTTTCCATCCTAGGAATAAGTTTTTTCTTACTCTTTAGAATTTCTGTACACAAATAAATGAGGTTTCAATGTAAAGTTATATGTAACAATCTCTCTTGATTTTGATATTCGATCATGTATTTTATAGTTAGATGTAACACTTTTGCAAAATAATATCGCATTGTGAAGTAACGCAGAACTGTTTCGTAAAACAAGGGTCATGAAATTTCCTCGGTATAAACTGTAATTTGCTCATGTGCCGTGAATCTGGACTTTAGAATCGAAATGTATTATATTTGTATTCTAGCTTCGCAGTGCTGAACCGTTTCCACTCTTGCGGCTGTGAATTGTGGTGCCAGCATTTGCAGTGCGAATATCGTATTCGGTTTATCGAGGAAGGCATTCCGCGTAAGTTGGCTTTAGACCCAATTTCACCACTGTAGAATACTTCCATAAACGCGATTACTTGCGTAAGGTTATTCGCATTTACAAGTCAAATGGGGATTAGTGAAACGGGAACATAGTAGTCGTTCAAATAGGTTTTTTATTTGTACACCCATACTTTAGAGCAGAATGATGGCTTCCAGCTTTTGTTCCTCTGAGCAATGATTCGTGGATTTTATGTAAACAAAATGGAAATAATGACTTTTTACTTTCTCGCGCACTACTTCTGTAGAATAAAGAAAGTACTCTAATGCAGCGAAACCCGACGATTTTCCCTGTAAGTAGTAAGTAACTTCATCTTGCACGATGTGAAGTCACAATCCATGTTTTGTGTTTAAGGAAAACCTGATTTACGGCAAAACGTGGGTTAATCAGTCCGTAATTCGCGAAATTTAGCGTAATTTTTCGTGAAATATAGACAATTTTAAAAGCAAGATTTTCTCAAAGAGACTATAAAACTGACGCTGGTCCAATTTACGTCCAGCACTCTGAATTTTCAAAAATTGCAAAATTACTGATAGAGTGAGAAAGTATGGGCTGTGGTAGCATCATTAATTGGTTATATTAGTTTACGGTTTATTTAGCACCAACATTTTTTAGTTAGCACCATGTTGGCCGTCTCTCAAAATGAGTTGGTTTTTTTCTAGGTGTATTAATTGAAGTTTATACAGTTGAAGATATTTTATAAAATCTCTAAATTATTTAGTTAATGGTATACATGTTTCAGTGCCGATTTTGTGCTGAATTACACAGTTCGTTTATCCTATCTTTCATATTCTTCGTCGTCTTTCCAAATTATTGCTTTTAGTAATTTACAAACTGTGTCATTCGTTTTTATTTAAAACCGATCAAAGGGTAAATTTCTACATAGTGTTTTTTAAATAAAATCCTGTGTAATAATTTGTGATAATTTTCACATTTTTATGCACACTACAATAAAGGTTGAACGCTTTCTCCTGAACATACTCTTCAAGTGAGATTAATCAGCTTTTCAAGTTCCCTGTCTTATCCACCTACTTATTCATCCATTCATTCCTATGATAAAACCATCAAGCAGAGTGTCTTGTAAATACGTGGTGATCGGAACGCGTTTTCTTCGGAAAGGAGAGAAACAATGACAATACACAGCATATCTTCCTTGGAGAGAGCCCTCTAGTGCACTTCCGCGGGTACATCTTCCCCACTTGTCGCGGAGCCTTTCTCGGTTTCCGAAAGCGATGCGTTTTTCATAGGCGCAGCACGCGAGCACTCTGGCACGCGGTCGCGTCCCCCGCCCCCGCCCCACCCCCGCATCGCTACGTTCCCTCAGAGGAGGCGCCGCACCGCGCCGCGGGAAACGCGAAGCGGGGATCGGGAGCCGGGGAACGGGTGGCGGGGAACGGGAACGGGGGCTGGGGTCGGGCTCCAGCGAGCGGAGCAGCGAGGGCGATGGAGTCGCGTCTGTGAAGATGCGGAGACGTGACACGCTGTGGGTGGGGGCGTTGCCGAGACGGATGGTGGCGACTGCAATGCAGGGGGCCCTGGCGCACGAGGCAAAGTTCGGAGGGAGGGGGCGGCTCAAAACGGTGGCTCTGAGGAAAAATACAAACGGACGTGAATATGGAGACCGATAATTGTTAGCCAGTGGGTTTGAAAAATGAATGGCTAGTGGCATGAATGTACCACGTTAATAGGCACAACAAGTTATAACAATAGAAGTTGGGATACACGTCGAAGGAGGGAAGTTTGACAAAATGGAATATACAGAAAAAAATAGGGCAAAATATAGGTGTGATAGGTATGAGAGTTTATTTGTGCGTTTGCAGCAAAATGCACAATTCAGTTGTTGGGGGAATATTTACGATGATATTAAGATGAGAATGCAGGGGATAGTGGGAATTGATAGGAAATCAGGTAGCGTGTTCGCTACGACTGGCAATTTTCGGAGAGGATGAGCATGGAAGGTCTGCAAAGATGCAGCTTGGGAAGAGTGGGAAAATTGGCGAGGCCCGTTGCTTGTGCGAGGGTGGGAGTGACTTCGAAGGGCGGGGTGGAATAGGACGTGGAGGGGCGGGTAGGGTAAGGGGAGGCGTAGGGCGCGACGGATTAGGGTTGGGCGGGGAGGAGTAGAGCGGTCGGGATCAGGGGGGGCGTGGTGCGGGGCTGGGCTGGGCGGGGCTGGGCGGGGCTGGGCTGGGCTGGGCTGGGCGGGGCGGGGCGGGGCGGGGCGGGGCGGGGCGGGGCGGGGCGGGGCGGGGCGGCTTGTCGCCTGGCTCACCGCTCGCGCCTTGCCGCGCAGCACCGCGCGTTCTCAGTATTTGCATTATCAGTCGCTTCACACGCTCGGCACTCTCGCCGGCCGCGCTGGCGCGCCCTCTCTTCACACATTTCCTCGCGAACTAAAGGGAAACAAACAAGGGGGGCGACCACCGTGCGCCGGGGCGCCGCGCCGCGCCGATTTCCCTGCTCCGGCCAGCGCAGCTCGGAGGAGCACGGACCCTTCTTCTCGACTCCCTTGCCGATTGCTCTGCCCGTAGCCTTACGTCCCTCAGCCGTTTTAGTTGTTGGTCTGTCCCACAACTTACATGCATGTGTTAATAACAGTGAAATCATATGTGGACATCTTACGCTATAGTTTTAAAGTTGGGTAGAATAATTGATTTAGTTTTTGGCTGTATATCTATCGGTATCATTTTGGTCAACTGGATTATATAAATAAATTAATTATTGTTCAGTTTACAAATACATACGAAAAGAATGATACATGTAGATGAGTGCAATTATTATCTTATTTTATAGAAATTTAAGTTAATGTTTTTTTCGGAAGCAAATACTTTTTAACATTTTCTGAAACATAGTTTTGGTAAAAAATATATATTGTTTTTGAGTAGTTTAATATCGGCTTTTGAAGGGGAAGTATCAGAGAGTTTATTGAATTTCGGATTATGCTTTTTTGAGAACTGGAATTAAATTTTCAACTATAGAAGTGGATTTTTTTCTCCTGATAAGAGTCTCATCCTACCATTTTTAATTTCATAATAAATTTTACGGTAAGTCTCGGGTTATTATCTTCGGCCTGCGAAATTATTTTTTTAAAGGAACGAGATTGAACAAGTATCTAAACCTAATTTTGGCGTTCCATATTCAAATAGCGAATCCACTTTTTTCTTTAACGTCAGTTTTTTTAGTGTGAGCTGAAATTGTAAATTTTATACAAATGTCTTGCGTCTAAATGCTGGAAACAATGTATGATTTAATAAAATATGTAAAATATAAACTTTTGCTAGTTGTCAGTAAATCATAAAAAGCTGGACATTCGAGAATAATTTTCTTCTTTACTTCGTTGAAACTGAACCTCTCACTGTCAGCTCTTATAAGCAAGTACCTGTCCATCTATACCGCTTGATTCTCCAATACTTTCGCGCGAACAAGGAAAACATTTCGAAAATACGTTGGTTTGTTGACGTAAAGAGAAACAATGATGGATTAGATGTATAACTGCCGTAAAGACCTCACATTCCCATCTCAAAATCATCACGTACATCATTGTTAGCAAGCGGTATTGCTGCTTCATCCACGTCAATGGCTAAAGATGAACAAGCAATTAAAGTTTTCACACTCTTCTACAAGTACAACCTTCTTTGACGTATTTTACGTGCCTGCTTCACAAAAGTAAAACGCACAATGCCACTGGGTCACTAACCACGACCTGACTTGTTGGAAGGGTTCCTTTTAGATTTGGGCCATCAGTCACTGTAGTTGTGACTTGATGTCGGAAACGTCCAATGAGTGTGACATGGCTTCTCGGTTATGCAGTGCGCGGGTAAATGACTCCATCCTACAACTCGCGTGACGAAGGAAGCAACCTCGGGACGCGGTCGAAAAAGGAAAGATCATAACCGGGATATATGGATTGAATCCAGCCGACTTGCAAATAATAAATAAAAATAGTAAATAGTCGTAAATTGAATTGAAATTGAAAATTGAAATTGAAAATTTGAATTTTGAAAATTAATAATTATTTCGTTGTGCTTGAAGTGGTCTCTGCGTTTCTAAGTAAGGTTAGTAGGAATGGGTCGCATTTTGTTTAAAAAATTGAATACATATCATCGGTTCCTGATTATTAAAATCTTACATCATTTTGTAATTAAAGAATTGATGTTATCATTCCCAATTCGATCGTATACAGTTTAGTATATTTGATGTCAGATGAATAAAAAGAAAACATTTGTAATGAAACGTTGTGTCCCCCGAAATTATTTCAGTCCATAGCATTCTGTGCCTTGCACATTCTTGTGTGTTTCGCGTTGTCCCTATTCTCCTTCTTGCTTTTTGTTCGTCTGTTTATTCGAATATGTGACATTGTGTAAGAGAACAGGATACAGAATAGTGAGATTATTCGTATAAACTTCGCGGGGGAGAATATATATGTGTCTCGTATTTACGATAGCAGGATGTAATTTACGAGCATGCTCGTTGCGATACTGCCAGCGGGTGAACAAGTGGTGTGCAGTTGCGCGCTGCATTTCGTTCATGTTTTCTCGTTATTGCTCCCTTAGAAATGCAACAAAATTTTCGTTGGACATTCTTGATAACACTTGCGTTGACATGTCAAGTAAAGTCCTAAGTTTAACATAACTGAATTTCTCTTTTAAGCAGGATATATGAGCATATTGTTTATTTCAAACAGTGATGGTTTAATTTTGTGACATTTTGGGAAATGTATATTCAAGTAGTTATTGGCTATTTTTGGAGAGAAATATTAGATGAGTTTGGTCACAGAGTTTATTTAATAGATACTAGTTTATAAAAACTTTTCGAAATAAATAGTTATTATACAAAACAATTGTTATAAACTTTAAAGTTTTATTTTTCGTTAACCATAATTTGTTGAGCGATGTTTCGAGAACATGAATTTTTCCCCATCTTCAGACTACAATGAATATAAGAGAAAATAATTTTTTCAAAAGAACATAAATATCACGTTTCTGACGTTAAAGTAAATGATACAAGTACAATGCGACACTAGCAGTCCATATAAAATAGCATGTGAAGACTCACCGTTTTGAACAACAAAAGATCATTAAAACATTAAACCTTTTTTAGAGAAAGTTATATGATACTCTATTTTTTCTCTGTATTACCTACAAGGCATATAACGGTGCGTAATAGTTGGCGGGCCATAATATAATTAAATACAATAATTCCGTTGCAAAATATTTGCTGCAGAAACTGATTTAGTTACTGAACAAATAAAGACTTCTTGAGTTTTTCATATCCGATCATACATAGAAATGTTATGATTTAAGTACCTTTTCCTTACACGTCACGCAGAGTTATTTACTGTGATTTCACATAAATAAATTTAGACAACCAAAATAATAAATATATTTAGTTCGCGAACTTGGATAATTTTACAAGCGTCAAAAGATTTTTTTTCTTCCATAATTCTACACCAAGGTTTTGTCCAACAATTGTGAACCACCTTAGTGTTTTTTCTCCTCTGCGATGAATCTTTCAACATTAAAATTAACAAGAAATATCGTCATCTATGTGTGGAACTCGCAGTTACATTTTCGAAAACAATAACTATACTTAATCTAGTATGTGATACAATTGCTTTTCAAACACATATTCAAAACCATTGTGGTTGAAATCGCATTCAGGTTACAAACTCTCATACTGCTCGTTGTGTATATTTCGCGAATGTTCATTCCCGCCTGAGATATGGCATAATATTATGGAGAAATACATCTTATAGCTCCCAGACTTTTAGATTACAAAAAAGGGTTGTACGAATGATAACCAAATCCCACCCACGTGATTCTTGTAAGCCTCCCTTTATTAATATAGGAATTTTACCATTACCTTGTCTCTCAATTTACGAAGCAGTAGTTTTTGTCAAAAATGACTTGCTTAAGGGCGGGAATATATTTTCAGAAAACGCCGATGTCTATAACTATAACACTCGACGTAGTAATCCTATTCATCAGGTGACAGTATCATCAGCTCGTTACAACAATTTCACATGCAATACATGTACATTATTTTATAACACTTTGCCAGATGACTTTAAACGATTAAATTCGATAGAAAAGTTTAAATCTCAAGTAAAATCGTTTCTGCTGCATAATTGTTTCTAAACAATTAGAGGCTATACTGAGCATCAAACGGTCATTAATTTTAACAGTGATATTTAATTATTATTTACCATTTGGGCTGTATAATTCTAAACAACCTGTAACAAGTATTGTACTGCAGCTTCCGTGTCAATGACCCCCATCTCGATCAGGTTTTTCGTCCGATTTCCCTGATCCCTTGAGCAAATGCTGAGATGGTCCCTTGTTTTACTTCTGGACATAAATGTAACTTCATTATCTGTGCACGTCTTCTAGAATTCAGTGGGAAATATAGTTATTCAAATTGTCATTCTTCATGATGTTGCAGGAAGTATTATTCCTTGACGAAGGACATGATGAGGGATATGAACCCAAATTAATCGCTGATTTACCCTTGAAAATAGATTTTAATACATTGGAGCGAATATTTTTGTTAATCTTAACAAAAACTCTAATTTTATTTCTGTATTCAAAATTCAAGTAGTATATGGCTTATGGTAGGGATCACAGAATTTTTGAAAACGTGTACAGAATTCACTTCTCCCTAAAGCATGTCACACACAGTTTTTAACTGTTTTTGACGTTAAATAAATAAATAAATAAACTTAGGAGACGCACCGGCGGTCATGTTCACTTTTGGAAAACTAGATCGATCATATGGAGTGCTGGATAATCCAGAAAGAGAAGTCAGAAAACTAATTTCCGCTCTCCACACACTCGGTGATCTAAGTGAATTATATCTTTCCCACTGATCTGGAGGTCATAAACGTCAGCAGAGAAATGAGATTACGCAAAAATGAAGTATACACTGGCAGAATACATTCAAAATTCAAGCATGACGTAGCTCGTTAAAGTAAGGAGAAAGTCCTGAATTTGGGAAACTTCGGTTTTTTAAATGGTGGGATGAAACCAGAAGAACGCAGAACAACATGGAGTCGCGTCTGTGAAGATGCGGAGACGTGACACGCTGTGGGTGGGGGGCGTTGCCGAGACGGATGGTGGTGACTGCAATGTAGGGGGCCCTGGCGCACGAGGCAAAGTTCGGAGGGAGGGGGGCGGCACAAAACGGTGGCTCTGAGGAAAAATACAAACGGACGTGAATATGGAGAGCGATAATTGTTAGCCAGTGGGTTTGAAAAATGTCCACGAATAATATTTCGTGTCATCGAAAGGAAGATATACGGGGATAGGATGCGGGATGACTCCTCTAAGAAAGTCACAATTATTGAACCTAGCAGCCTAAGAACAGAAACAAAGGACCGAGGATACACAAGTCAGAGTAGCTAAGACTACCGATGACGGGAAGAAGAGATTGGGCAAATAACAATATGAACCAGTCGATCACCTAATCAGTGCCTTCATCAAGATTGCACGGATATACTACAAACAACACCATGATATAATGTCCACCATACCACACTAAAATATGTGTCGAAAGTTTTCTCGTTAGGCAATCGATCAATCAACGTTTTAAGCGTAAGCCTCAAGGTTATCAAAAACACCAATACAAATTGTAGTTTCCAAAGGCAAAACTTCATAAAATGATTTTTTATTCAATATCCAGGTACAATAATGAGAATCCCGCGTACAATAGCCAAAGTTCCGAATAACCTGTAGAGTGTGGCAATTGCGAAGCCGTTTCACTGTAGTCTAGTAGAAGTTCCATAAAAAGCTGAGTCGTAGAATATCCACCAGAGAGTTCCGTTTCCGTAGCACAGGTCGTCGTTATCACTAATCACCACTCTACACTCCGTACTCCACTCGCCAGAACACCGTTGCCAACTCCGTCGCAATCAGTCTGCCCTGGCGTCGGGTCGGGGTCCTCTTAGCCCGCTGGGGCTAGCGGCCCGCCGACTAGCTGCGGATTAGGGGTGGTGGCGAGTCCCTACCCGCTGGTTCAGGCGTGACGGCCGCGCGCGGTCAGCCCCAGCCGATCCGCAACGGTCGCCTTCCCCTCCGGCCGAGGGCGGTGACGCCCCGCTGACGTAGCTCGGCGGCGAGTCTTTCAACCGCGCGCGGGCGGTCACGACACAACTTATTTGGGATTTATTTCTCCTGATAGAATTTTGTTGATTGATAAGATGTCATATTTCACATCGCGGAATAGAAGGAAACATGAAGACTAGACGTGAACATCTCTGCTAAATTCTAAGAGGAACGGAACGAGATCAAAAAAAAAAATACGAAAAAACTTGATCTCCAGAGAAGCTAAAACGCCTGGAAGAGGAGGGTCACATTTGTTCGAGTAGTAATTGGAACTTTGAGGACCGTACCCAGAGACCTGACAAAACACCTGGGGCACACTGGACCTTACTGCAAAGTAGTATATCAACTGCGGAAGACCGCGCTACCAGGCTCCGCTCACATAGTGCGTAGGTCCGTAAATAATAATAAAAGAATAATAATAATAATAATAATAATAATAATAATAATAATAATAATAATAATAATAATAATAATGCTACTATAGATTGACTAAACTAGAGACATCGAAATATCCGTCCACAACCAAACTACACAGATTCGTTACAGAGAAATATCCCAGCTTACGCCGTAAAACAGTGCAGACCATCATAGATCAACGTAGATCAATATTTACTAACAACAGAATAGCTGCGGACACAATCGATGCGATTAAGGAGGATTTAGCTACAGAATTGGGCATGGTAAAGAAGACGGACACCAGAGATGCGAATGAAGAACATCAAGCTTGTGTTGCGGAAGCCCCTTGCTATTGGTAAAAAGGAAGAGGAAGATGTCTATCAAACCTACTGTAAGAATTATGGAGGAATCTGTTGAACTCTAAGACCTACGCTGCCGAAAATTATCTTTAAACCAGATACAAAAGGCATCATCAGTAATGTCAACCGCAACACAAGCTTGATGTTAAAAGATGAAATCTCACTAAATTACGTGCATACTTGGACGTACATTGGAGCAATGACAGTTCTTATTCTTAATGGGCAACAAGTCAGTAGTACAAAGCTATTACGGAAGGAAAAACTCAACACTCCACCATGGGAGCGAAGGCTATGTTACAAGATTGATCAGATTAGAAGGAATATTGGCATATTGACCCAATTTGTAAAACCGAATGCTTCAGCTTAAGTTAGAAAAACTGGTGCAATTATGTTGGGGCGCCTGAAGACGCAGGATGAAAACTGGATTTAGCGCGATACTGAATAGTCAAACTCCAAGACTTGCTGCTCTTGCAAAGAGGTTAAAACGTTACCGGAAAAGTGAGGGACGTCGCAGAGACAACAACCAATTTTAAACAACCAAATGAACTCCTTCAGAAAACTAAACATCACAGCATCCAAATAGGAAAGCAGACAATGACATCACACCCAAAGCTGAGCACACGTTCAGTTTCTGGCAAAATATTTGGGGTGAATCTGTTTGACACAAAAAGGCCAAATAGCACAGGACTGAAAAGCAGCGTATGTCCAGATTGAAAACAATGTTAAACTGGAAATTCAAAAACGAAGAGAAAATAGCTCTGGCAAGAACATTGAACTGGAAGGTATCAGGGCCCGACGCATTGCAAAATTTCTGGTTAAAGAAATTCACCAGAATCCCTAAACATGTTGTCAAGTGCTACACTGGTATCTTGAAAAACCTGAGACAAAGCCTCCGTTCGTGACGGTAGGGATCACCTACCTACTCCCCAAAGAGAGCACAGACAGAGCTGAGCCAGCAAAATACCGCCCCTCCCGACAATGTAAAAACTACTAACATCCATAATAAGCAAAAAATATACCAACACCTAGACAACAACAAAATATTGAATGAAGAACAAAAGGGATGCCGTACGGGATCACGAGAATGCAAGGAACAACTGAGAGTATATTCCATT
>BLKR01004036.1:112500-117500 GCA_011170035.1 Teleogryllus occipitalis | reverse complement strand
TAAGGTCCAAATTTAATCAAGCCAAATTGTGCTGGTTTTTAAGAAAAATTGTTTAATGCCAATGTTTAACACAAAATTTCGTAAATAATACTCATATTTTCAAAAAATTGTACATGACATTATTTAAATATTAGTTTTTGATGAATACATTTCACTAAGAAAAAAATCTTCAGAATTGTAGTTGCGAAAAAAATTTGAATATTTGCAATTTTCAAAAAATTAGGGTTTTCAACAAACACACAACCTGCACTATTCTCTTAAACCACCTTCACACTATCCAACCACAAAATTTATACAAAAGCAATAGAGACATTTCTTTGAAAATTTTTCACTGTCAGACGAACGAACTTTTTGCCGTCAACCAAGATTTCTGTATCAAGGACCCACAAAACATGGATTCTGGCTTCACCAGGTATTAAAAGATTTCTTTTCTAAATTTAGCAACTGGGTTTATCCACTATTTTGTTACCAGTGCCTGGCACTAAGAGTTTTTCTGCCAAAAATTTGCCGCTTTTCCCTCAGCATTACATAACTTTCTCTTTACTGCGTAAGCGGTAGAAGGTAAAAATATGTTGTATGGTATGAAAAAGAACCTGGAAAATTTCTATTGTCAGACCTGAAAAAAACAGGGAAAAAACCTTGAATTCCCAAAAGCCAGATCGCTGGTCACCCTGCTAAACATCTTGCGGTTTCCTCACTGATTACAGGGTTATCCAGATTAGGCAATAGTATAAACTTACTATCATTAAATATATCAAACATGAACTCTCAAACGACATGCAAGATCTGTATTTTTGCATTCTTTATATTAATTTTTATGTAAGTATATTTTAATTTAAGTGGAATAATTTTGAAACATAAAAGAACAATTTAACAAACATAAAGACAATATTGTAAGCAGATGATCAGATTGTGGCAACAATAGAACATCAATTCCAAAGAGCTGTTTTTAAATTATTTAAGAATGCAGAATGAGAATATCATAAACAAAGTCAAAAGCTATGAGAATACTAGACAAAGAACACCAAAGACTAAAAGTAGTCATAGCAAAATTATGGAACAGGTAACAAATTTCACATATTTTGGGAAATAGATTGGTATTAGAAAATTAAGATGTTAAAATTAAATTGGCTAGACATAAAATTAATGGAGGTATCAAAAGAGATTTCAAAAATTTAGAGGACATGAATTTTTCAGGATACACTAAGAGAGAATTTTTTTAAAAAAAATATAAGTAACAGGTTACCGACTTTAAATGATACAATTATCAATGAAACACTAGTACTTGTTATAAAATAACTTGTGAAGACTCACCACCATTTTGAACAACAAAAAATAATTAATACATTAAACTAACTGTTTATGCACACATACATCCACCAGTGCAAAAAGCACGTTCAGCATAGCAGTTACATTAAGAGGAGGGAAATGACAATGGACTGAGACCATTATGAGGCAGTAGGAGAAGGTGGAGGTGGGAGAGGGCTTCAAAGTACTGTTAAAAGTAATGTAATAAAAACGGACAAATTTCTTGGGTTCTCAAAATGCAACAGAAGAAATTTTAATTTTTAAATGATAACATTCACTGAATTAAAAAGACCGAAAATGAAAGAACTGCAGCAAGCCAAACATAAAAATAAATGAAACAAAGGATTTAATCTCTAAAAAGTTTGATAAAACAGAAACATAAAGATATGTGAAAGCATTTGATTCCACCTTTGTGTTAAGTCAACTGGATGTTTAAATATGAAGCATTTCCAGAACCAACCTAGAATAATTATCATGTTCTGACTCCAATATCTGTGAAATTCATGGAATGTCCCCTCTCCAGCCACTGTGTCGTAATTGAATTTTGTCTATCAGAAATTTCATAAAAAGTGCTAGTGTTTCATTGTTAATTGTACCATTCATTTTAGTCAGTAACCTGTGATTCTGTGTTTTAATTTCTTAAAACTTTTAAGAACTATCTGTCAAAAAAACTCTTGTGGTCAAACTCATTAGTCTGTAGAATACAGAATCTAAAACAACCATACTGTGGCAGTGAAGCATAGGTGCTGAAGTAGAGAGGCAAGCAAAGACTTGAAAAAATGAGATCTACGAGATGAATCTTAAATATCTATATACAAGACATAGTGAGAAACCAGGTCCTAAGGAAAAGACTGAAAACAAAGAATAGAGTCAAGGAATTAGAAGAATTACTTAAGAAAATGGCAGAAATGTATCAAGAGAATGAATGTAAACAGATATGTAAAACATATTCTCATACAAACCCAAAGGTTGGAGAGAACGTGGATGACCAAAACTAAGATGGCAAGACCAGGAACATCATAGTAGCTAAAAGAATACCGAGTTTAAAACATACATGTCATTCTGATCTAACCTTTACTACTTGATGATGATGATGAGTTTGGGGCAGTAACAGATAAGCTGCACCAGCTGCCGCAAGCCTCCCACTATTCCTAAATGTTAAAAAGGTTAATGTGTTGATTTTGATTGAAGTGGGTTTCATTTGTTACTGAACAAGACATACTCGTACAGTAACAACATAAGCTGAAAAACTTAACAAGCCAGCGGCGCTAGCCGAATTCGTTTACTACGCTCCGTGAAGTCACGAAGGTTAAGCGAATTCGAGACTCGCGGGTTCCTGGTTGAGTGACCGGTCAGGAACCCCGGGATCTAACTGCGACGTGACGAGGCTTGACTTGAGATTATTCTCAGTAACGGAGTATGTGTATGTGTTTGTGTATGAGTATAGTATGCTCAGAAACATTTACCAATAGTGGGAGATTGGTATGGCTCATCTTGTTACTGCCCTAAGCCCTTCATTTGAATTATGGTTTAGAAACTGCATAAGGGACAAAACACACAAATAAGCAACTTTTATTTTCATGACCTTCAAAATATTATAAATATACATTCACTGCAATTTATTTAAGAAATAAAATTTGCAAGTCTAATATTTTTTGGAAACGATGAAATTTATTTTTCATTATTTTTAATATGTAATATATTATATTAATATTACAGCCCAAAAGTAACGAGTTTGTAAATATTATAGGTTGGTGGAATACAAGTTGGTCATCATGTATGGGCAAAGCATACAAATGGACGTTACTACAGAGGAACTCTGACAAACATAGATGAAATGATGTTTTATGTTGTTATGTATGAAGACAAATCTTTCAGTGCAGATGTTCGTCCTGAGGATATATTGGTGAGTAGGAAAAAAAATTGATGTACAATGAGAACTTAAATTATTTTATGCATTTGAAACAGTATGATAACAATATCATTGATTTATAAAGTTTCTCATACTACTATTTTTGCAAACATGAGAAGTTTGAATAAAAAATCTGAACATTAATTAGATTGTTGGTGAGGTAGATACCTTCTAACATGTAATTAAATAAAAGGTGTTGTTCAGTATCAAACATACATTTAAGCTTAAAATCTTTTTGATCGCAAAGCAATCATCATCATCAGAGCTATCTTGCAGCGTCTGGGTGGAAAACAAAGTTCTGCAGAAAGTTTAGCAGCTGATGATGATTGCTACGCGATCGAAAAGATCGTGTGTGTATATATATATATATATATATATATATATATATATATATATATATATATATATGATACTGGACATCATCTTTTATTCACTTAAAATCTGTACACTTGTAATAAATAAAATGTTAATTACATTTAATTGAAATAACAAGTGCATGAGTGATGGATTTTTAGTTTTTATTATTTTGTATATGCTTTACAGTGAACTGATAGTTACAACTGGTGTCACTTTCCTTCCCAATGTGCATACGCTTGTTATGAGTACAGTGAAACCTAACTTAAGAAGTCGCCAATGGTTCTAGCAAAAACTGGCTGTTAATTTAGGTGGCCACTTAATCAAGGTTATGAGTTAAGTGGAAACAAAAATCAAATGTAAACATGGTAATTGCTATGAAATGAAGTATGTTTTCTTTAACATTCTTAATTAGTGTAAATGACAAAATACAATTTAATTATTAAGGTATTGAGGATCGTTTGCCTCCTCCCAACTTACATCAAGACACACCTTTGACTTGACACTCTTTCTCTTAGACTAGGAACCCACTTTCTGCCTGCGCTGAATCAAATAAGCAAACTAGACTTGAAGATGCAATTGATATTCTGTAGTAACTTTACAGCAGTGCCATTTAACAGAGTTAGCAAATGACCTTTAGATTGGATTTGTGCACACGGCATGCTCCACAAGTCCTACACAGATTCCTACTGGAGAATTAGCAACCCATTCCTATGCTATGAAATGGGAGAAACAAAAGCGTTGTTGTTTCATTAAGAGATATTTAATAAAATCATGTTATTACCTGAAACAGAATGTAAGTCCCTTTGCAAGATAAAAGACTCTGGATGTCATTATTTGAAGTAATCTGACAATGCATCCTGTTGTAGAAAGATTACCTCATCAATAATGTCCAGCAGCTTCTTGTTATAATACAGTTCAAATTTGCTTGAAATGACCGTTTAATAAAGAAGATTGATCTCTGAAATGAGTTTGGCCACTGGCCCCTGATAAGAGGGAATATTTATAAGTATCTTATGGAAAAATCCATTGGTTCCACGAAAAATTGCCATTAGTGGAGGTGGCTCTTTGAGAAGGTTTCACAGTAAAAATAAGGAAATTTGGTACAAAGATTTGTTTATGTTTAATGGGCGTATGTTTGTGCAGCTAATTTTATAAGTGATTTTGAAATAGTTCTAGAAAATTATGAGTAAATACATTTTACTTTTAAAACCTTTTGAAGAACCATGACATCAATTCTAAATCTCACAAACTGCAATTAATGCAATTTGGGAAAATGATTACTGCAATGACTGTAATTTCTGCAATTTGTGAAAGTTCTTGCTTGTTTGTGATTTCCAGAATTTTCCTTGCCTTCAAAAAGGTCCTCCAGAAGTGGGTGCACATGTTGACGTTCTTTGTAACAATGGTAGTGAAACATGTAGTG